>VUQH01000089.1:0-35216 GCA_015106775.1 Etroplus canarensis | reverse complement strand
GCTGGGAATAAATGTGGGAAAAGGAGTTGGCATGGCATCAGTGTCAAGTATTGTGTGGAGAAAATGTGGCAGGGAACATATTTCTCGTTACTCTGTGATAAAAGAACAGAAGAAACAATTTCAAAATTCCTACTCATTTTGAAGTGGTGCTCAAAATGGGGTCATTGCATCATGCTGAGCTTTCTAGGAACAGCAGGGGTTGTGCAAGCTAAAACCAAATAGCAGATTAAGCGAGACGAAACAGTGGCTGCTCTGAATATAAAAAGGGAAAAAGAGAGTGGGGATGTTAAGGAAACTCCCCCGGCTGCGATTAACGGCCTTGCAGTGATGTGTGCTTTATCATCTGTCTCTTTGCAGGAGGCTGTGTCTGCAGCCACAGATGAAGAGAGGCTGGTCAAAATCCACAATGTCATCCAGCAGCTGCCTCCCCCACATTACAGGTCAGCTTTAAAGCTCCCTGCTGCACCCTGGTGGTCCAAAGTAAAAATGTAATTTCAAGGCAAAGATGCACCACATCAGAGACACTGCTGGGATTCCATTTTTTTTTTTTTTTTGTGGGAACCATTAAAGCCCCTTTACCTATGCAAGCATGTGCCTAAACAACTACAGAAATGTCTTTCCTGAGCTCTGCTTGATATTTGAAGAACACACAGTTCTGCATCTGTTGGGTGATCTACATGTGCCTACACAATGAACTAAAGAAAGTGTCATTTTATTAAATATTTGCATTGTTCTTTATCTACAGAACACTGGAGTTTCTCATGAGACACCTCTCCCATCTAGCAACCTTCAGCTCCGTCACCAACATGCACACAAAAAACCTAGCTATCGTTTGGGCACCTAACCTCCTCAGGTGACTATCATAGCACTGTTACTATTGCTGTTTCAGTCTAGCTTTTCTATGACAGTGAACTAGGGCATGTCTCAGTGGTACAAAGCTGTGAAATAGGTTGTACTGTGCTTTGCTGTGTTTCAGGTCCAGACAGATTGAGTCGGCCTGTTTCAGTGGAACAGCAGCATTCATGGAAGTGCGTATCCAGTCAGTGGTGGTGGAATTCATCCTCAACAATACTGAGGCTCTCTTCAGCCCAAAACTCAATGCCATCATAAGGGAAAGTACTGGTAGGTTTTTTCTTGTATTTTACTATTATAAACTAATTTCCAAGCAAGGATTAGGAAAATTCTTGTATTTATTCTCTATACATTTCTAACACACTGAAGATCTCAATTTTAGGTAACAACACCTTATCCAGACCCAAGTCCCTGATGGTCTGCTCCCCGTCCACTAAGTTACTGTCTTTAGAAGAAGCTCAGGCTCGCACTCAAGCACATCTGAGCTCCCCAGCTACCACCCCCTGCCTCACACACAGTGACTACATTGAGGTCGGAGAGGGACCTGGAGCTCTCCTCGGAAAGTTCCACACAGTCATTGAGCTCCCAACAGAGAGGTAGGTATATGGACGGTGGCCCTGTGTAATTATTATAGACATTTGATAATTGGCAGAAACAAGTATCTGAATATGTCAAGTTCAGTCCTGGGAAGATGGCATTTTCTCTTTTTTTATGAATTTTTGTAGACTAGAGATTTAATCGGATTATATAATGAAAAAGGTCAGTTATTGCTAATGTCATGTTTTTTCTTGGTATTTATTTGCATGTCGCACTTTTAGAAAAAGTGCAAGTATTGAAGATGACTTTTTTCTGTTTTGCAGCACCAAACGGCCTCCTACTAAGACTAAGAAGTCTCCAGTGGGGAACTGGCTTTCTTTTTTCCACTTGGGCAAGTCCCATTCAGTGTCCAAACGTAAACTGAAGCGACACCCCAGTGAGCCCAACGAGATAAAGAGCATTGCACTGCCAGGTCAACTCACTGCCACTGTTTCAGTCACTCACAGTCAGAAAACATACAACTACAGTACTTTGTCTCCTCAGTGCTTCTTTTTCTTCTTTAATTTGTCAGATTTTTTGTAATAATCTTAACATTCAGATCTATTGTATTAGAGGTGTTGATTCATTTATTAGGAAAAATAATTTGTTTGAACATTTGCAGGGGGAAGAGGAGATAGTGGCACATTGCGCTCTACCAAAAGTGAAGAATCTCTTACCTCTTTGCAAAATTTAGAAGGTAATTAATTTTTAATATTGTGCATTTTAACACTTCAAGCTACCACTACAAATTGCCATTAAAGACATGGTATAGATGTAATTGTTTTTCCATCCCAGGGGAACCTCCAAGTTACCGTCCTCTCAGACCTCGTTCAACTAGTGAGGCCATTTCTGCTGTTAGTAAAGATGACCTCCAAAACAATGGGAGCAAACGCGACCACAAAACAAACCCAATGAATGAAAGGCATAATGGTGCTGATCGTGTCAATACTGCAGCAGGCATTTCGCCCCCACACCAGGAGGACGATCTCGACCTTTCTCCGCCGGCTGCAGGCATTTCTACTTTAGACTTTGACCCCATGTCTTTTCAGTGCAGCCCACCCTCCGCAACTCCTGGACAACAGCACAGCAAAGATGGAAATAAATGGAGGAAGAGCGCTCGGTGTTCCAGTGAATCAGAACCCATCTCTTCTCCAAACAACAACATCAGCTGTCCACAGTCTCCAGACATTAGCCCAGTTCTCAGTAAAGGTGGAAAAAAGGTTACCTCCAAGCAACTCTCTCCTAAACTCAGGAAGAAATCCTTTAAGACACAAGCAGATGTTCAGTCTGCATCCGTATCTCTGCCCCCTCTGCCGTCTTCTTCTTCCCCAGGGGATAAGTGTGATGGAAAGGAGCCCAAAGCATCCTATCAACACTGCAGCCCACTCAGCACGGCAAGCCAGGCATCAGCTGTGACAGACCTCAGTCAATCTGCACAGAACATGCCTGATCCAGGTCAGTGCTGCTATTCCTCTTTAATTTTATATAGGCCTATACTTACTTAATACTGTAAAGTTAGTGATTATTTAAATAAGAATGGATTTTGTAGTTTCTTATAAAAGCTTTTGTGTCTTGTCCCATCATGTCTTACCATAGCTTTGTTTGTCCTGTCATACTGTAGCGTTGTTTGTCTTATCCCTCCCCAGGAACAGATAGACTTATGAGTTCAGTCTCTGTTCTCCCTCCTCACCCTTCCTTGACGAGTGCTGCACGCAAGTTGGCTTTGGCTCTGGCTGAATCTGCCCAAAAGGCCAGCAGTGGCTCCCAAAGAAGAAGCAATCTCCCCTTGCACCCTCTACATAGACAGGAAGCATCTCACGTCCAGGACAGGCTGCCACGGCCCTCAGTTCTTGATCTCAAAGTGTATCCCCAGGAGTACAGCGGTCCTCATGTCTCTTCAGTCTCCCAGTGGCAAACATCAGTGCACAACCCTGTGGAGACCCACTGCTACTCTCATCCTCTTCATTTCCTGCCTTCACACCTCTGCTCAGAGCCGCTACAGGTCACTGGCGGACAGGAAAGCATGTGCAATTTCACTCCTAATGTCAGTCCGCTCGGGTCAGGGAGCTTGGATGAAGGCAGTGCAGAGAGGAGGGACTGCCGAGATGAAAAAGAGCTTAGAGATGACACACAAACAGAGCACACCTATCAGAGTGTTGGAGTTTCAACACCCACTCAGCATGTCTGCTCAGCTCAGAGTCCATCAACTTCTCCTGGATACGTCAATGCAGACTCTATGAATGTTTTTAATTTCCGCTCTGTTCTGGCAGAGACCCCCATGCCTGCCTCCATTGAGGAGGCCTTTCCACGTCCATTACAAACCTCCTTAACACATCACTACAGCCCAGAGGAAGAGACGCCAATGGGCATACTTGAGGATGTCTACAGTAATCAACATTATCATCATCATCCTCACCGGCCAGTTCAGGCAGGACGAGTGCCTGCACCTCACTGCCCTCGGCCTGATGCTCTGCCACCTCACCTTTCTGGGCCAAAAGGCTTGTACAGGCAGTCCTCTGAAGGCCGCTACAGCAGTTTAGTTTTAAGGCACCCTTTGTCACCTCAGTACAGACGATACCATAGAGATGAGCACCTTATCAGTGGCTCTCACAGGCAACAAAGCCAGTGGCAGAGGTCAGAAGATAGAGTAGTTGGGCACCCGGCCATCCGGAGGGCTCGCTCCTTCCATGCCCCTCAGATTAGTCACTACGAGTTGGCAGAGACAGAAGTCCTGCCCCCTGACACCATGTTTTATGTTGAGCAGACAGCAGCCCAGGAAGCACCTTATCAGAGGTTGATTCAGACTGGTCTACACCCTGTGCGGCCACAGTTCGAAAACACACATGCTGACTACCACTATAGTCCCTATTCAGATATGAACCCAGTAGATGGCTCCCGGTACTACATAGAGCCCTGCCGGCAAAGTGGTATCCGACACAGCAAGTCTTACACCATGCGTTCAACAAGAGAAAGCGGGCAATCAGATTACTACAACTACTCTCCACAACGTGCCCCTCCTGTGAACAGAGAGCTTTTCATAGAAAGCAGGGACACTGTTGTTTATGAAGCAAGAGATGCAGAAGTTTTTGAAAGAGTCGTATATCAACCAGTCATGCAGGAGAGTAAATCCAGACACAAAAACACATACCCAGCTGTGTCTCCTTGTGAGAGTCCTGTCTCACCCACTGACACAAGAAGCAGAGACATAATGCACACAAGAAGCAAGTCAGACCCTGGAAATGCCTGCCTCCTCTCCACTGACAAAATGGAAAGCCAGACTGTTGTCGTTACATCCCCAGCTTCCAAGAGGTCCCAACAGGTAGACCCTGAGGTCACCAGACGGCAGTGTGGTCACCGCTCTAGTGTAGACTCAGGGCCATCCAGGCGTATTCACATCAAAGGGGGGTCCTCTCAGCAGCCACAGCTTCGCAAAGTCCCCTCTCTTCCAGAAAGAGGCTGTCCTAACCTTAAAAACATCGAGCACAATGAAAGAAGCCATACGCGAGGTCATGAGCAGGATCGATTAATGATGACCAACGCTGTCAACAGCTACTCTGGTATTGTGAAACCCAGCATCCTCAGGAGACCCGGGCGGTCACAGAGCACCAGAGAAAACCGTCACTACTATCATTGCCACGCCAAATCCCTGATGGATCCTGAACATCTGGGGTCCTTTTCCAACAGAAGGACTCAGAGCACTAAAGTCAGGCCCACACAATATGACCACATGGAAGGGTATTACGCAGCACCCAAACCTAAACCCACAAGATCTGTTAAAGCCATGGCAGGCTATTTGCCTGGCCAGGGCTGCATGTCTCCCCGCGGGCACAGACTGTTGTCCCAGGCTCTAGGTCGTGAGGCTTTTTATCATGCTGCACTGAGATCAGAGGCTGGGGTCTATGAGTGATTCTGACCACTGGTTTTTATCTGATTCCACATTAGGGCCAAAGGAGAACAGCACTTTATCCTCAGCCAGACCAACAAACTGTTGCATTGAAAGTGTGTTTATTTTAACCTTCAGGAGCTGCTATAAAAAGTGTGAAGTGAGGCTGCTGCTGGGGATTGTACCGCCAGCACTATTGGTAGTTTCATATTTTTTAGTTGCTTCCAGCGAAGCTAAAAGGCAAGAAATGTATGAATTGTATGCAGGCATTGTTTTAAATTTAAAGAAAGTTACACTAAGATGCATGACGAAAAAAAGATGGCTGATGTATTTTATTTAAAGTTTAAGCAACATTACAAGGGATGACAAGGTAAATTAACTGGTTTTATTAATATGATTTTAAAGTTTAGGAATGTGTATAAAACAACATTCATTTTAAATGTATTATATTTGTATAAATAACACACAGCTAACATGTGGCCAATGTACTGTACATTTGTTTTTTATCCTAGTCTGCTCAGACTTCAACAAGCACTTTTAAGGATAACTGTGTATGAAACACATTGTCTTAACGTGGTATACATAAAGCCTCTTGATATACAGCATATATATTTTTTTCTGTAAGAAATGGCTTGCTCTGAATCTTTGTTTAATGCTAAATTAGCACTTTTGGGGAGGGGGTTACCTCATGCTTTCTAACTTTTCACCTTTTTTTTAATCACACATTGTATATTGTAAAATAACAATGAGTGCTTTGATTTTTAAGTTCAAATGTACCATGGCAAAATATGCTAGAAACATACATGCAAATCAGCTCATGCGGTTTGGTGACAGTGTATTTTGTGTGGCATTGTGGTTTTGTCACAAAAATGAACATTTCTTTGCTTTTCATTGGGAATTTATAACAATGTAGTGTTTTACATGAAGTATGATGTTATTTTATTCATTAAAAATGCTGTTTTAAATTCAGACATGTAGATGAAGGTATTCTGTTAAGACATGTTAAATGAGTTATTTTAGTGAGAGTCAAAAAATAAAGGTATATTATCAGTGATTATAGTTTGTCACACTCTTATTTCACAAGTGTATTTAGAAGAGACACGCGACAATTTGAGATACTGACATTCTCTTCATCCCTTACTCAGTGGCTATGCACGGTTAAAGTATAAAAATTGATTCTACCTAACCAGAGATACGTGCTTTTTTCTTATTCCATGCATTCTCCTATTTATCAGTATGCGACACCACATTATCCACAATGCAACTGTTGTCTGCAGAGTTCAGAGGCTGGTGTCAAAGAAACGCTTTAATGGTTTTCATCTAAATTAATTGATTTCCAAAGGGTACTACAGGAAAACAATTTTCCTTATCATATGCTTTTCTCCTTTTTTGTAATTTGGCAATAATTAATAATTGTTTTAGTAATTGTTAGCTTAGAAAATACTGTAGTTATTGGCTTTAGATTGGCCCAGGGTTAATGGGTAGGTTTTTTGAAGCCTTAGAAATTGCATTAGACTAATCTAAGAGACCATTTAAAAAGCTATAAACCAGTCCAAAACACAATTTGTAAATTTAGGCTAGAATGTCTTTCTGAGCACCTAGCCTATTGGGTCCCTGTTAGTCTTCTCCACAACACATCCCTTAGAGGAGCAGGCCACAAAGGTCTGTTAAGTTCACTTCTTTCATTTTCCATGTTTTTACACTATTTTTTTTTGTGCCAAAGCTAACTACGGTGTGTGGTGTTGTGGGTCACAACACTGAAACAAATGACCTTGCAAAGACTTGCAAAGTTTTCCATTTAGGGTATAACCTGTAACCCATTTATATCAGTAGAGGTGTGTGTGTGTGTGTTCATGTTGTGGCGTTGTGGGATGGGGTGGGGGCTTTCAGTGCTTTCAAAATGCTTTCATTTGGAAAGCATATATATGCAACTGTACAAATTAGTAGACAGGCACATGGCTTTTTCAAAGTCACACGAATAGGTTCATGTGTATACGAATCCTTTACTGCATAATGAGTTCTAAAATAGAAGCAAGTTTTGCGGCACTAAGGAGTGTAATTGTTCCAGGGTTTGATGTGATAGGCTATGGGACTGATCTTTTTTTTTCCCCTACCCTGTTTAGTTTTCAAAACAAGAATTTGTATCAGTAGTATTATCAGTGAATTGGAGAACTTTGGCAGTTGGATTGCTTTTTTTATCCAGCTACACAAGCATGTGAGGCTTTTGGAAATATATTATGAACAATGGTTAGACAGTCTAGTGTCTGTTTTTTAATATTTGAGTTCTGAAGAAGTCAAACAATCTGATATTCTAAAGGAAAATCTCAAAAAGTGACTAAATAAATAAATGGCTTAAATTATTTAAATAATAATTTATTTATGCCATCCTCTTTCTTATCCCCGCCCCTCATGTTGGGAGCCCTTAGCTGAGAGTTGTTCCACAGTAGTGTGTGCTCCTCACCAGGTGGCACTGTAGCACTGTAGAAAGGCATAGGCTTCTACTGCATTCAGAGGAGATCACAGACTTTGATTTGCTCCTCAGACATCTCATATCTGCTCAGAAACACTGCAGAGGATCCTGACTATTTTATTGCTTGTACTGTTTTTGAAATTCACTCGAGGTTATTATAAAGAAAAATACCTGAATTTGATGTACAAATGTGTAGCTCTTTCCAGTTAGCTATAGTAGTGAAACTGACTATAGATGACAAGATCTAAAAACAAGTATGATATACCTTAAGCTTGTAGCCAGAGACAGCCCATTCAATCATGGTTTAAAGAGAGCTGAGGGCTGGAGAATAATCAGAGGGAATCAGCCAAGGTTGTCCAAAGTGCCTGGGGAATTGTTGCATTGTTAGAAATTATTAAAGTGTTCCCCCCCAGATCAAAACAGCCTCCCATTCACAGCTGACTGAAAGGCTTGGTCTTTGGCAAAAACCATTAAGAGAGCCTGTGGACTCAAAGCAATGTCTCCTGGCAGCTCTGCATTGCTCCTGGAGCAGTGAGCCATTGTTTATTCATCGCCACATTGGCATTCAAAGTGCATCCTCACTGTTCTCTTTCATAACCAACAAGTTGCAATTTTTATGCATGTGAAGGTTGAAGTCAAATTATTTATGGGAGACTGGACCTGAGGAAAACGAACGGCCTCTAGCAAAATGGTTTACGTTGAGAGCAATCCTTTTCTATAGGCTATTGAATTCGCTGGATCACAGCAAGATATGCATGCATTATTCAGCTTTTGAGAGAAAGAATTGTTGCCCTGCTAGACAGCCATCTGCTTTTTGGACATTGTGATGCATTTTAGGCGTGCTACCTTTCAGGATCAGGTTAAAGTCTTATTTTTCAGCAGGGGGCAAATGAAATGAGTGGAAAAAAGGCCTTTCCAGTGTCTTTATCTCAAAGTTTTCACCGCCTCTCAGTGAAGTGGAGGTTTTAAAATAAAAAAATATCTGAGGTGAAATTGCATGCGCATGTCTTGATGTGTCTGCATTGGAAGAAAGGGCAGAGGAAGTTGAAGTTCAGCTGCGAAGGGAAGGAACTTTCACCTGTATGAGAAATTATTCAAGAACATCTGGTGTAGTCCAGATGCAAGATGGAATGTGTGAGGCGTGTGGTGCCAAACACTAGCAGGTGCAAGGTGAAAGGACTCTCACCTCTTCAGGCGCAGGTGATCTTCAGGATAATAGTTACCCACTAATCTTGTGGAGATGACTCCTCTGAGTTGAGCAAAACTGTGCATTATAGACTCTTTACATTCTGGGCGAACAATTTAAAGTCCTTAATGCTTTTGACTGTGACTGCAGTCAGCAGATCTATTAGTAATATAGCACATGGCAGGAGCTGTGTTTCTCTGGTTCACAGCACTTTAGTGGCTCCATAAAGAACCATTTTTGGTTGTTCATTACAGTGTAATGTTCCATTACAAAACATTATTGGAACTTTATGAATGTGCACTTTCTCATTGTTTCTTTGATGGATCTTGACTGTGAAGTGCAGAGCATATTTAAATAGTAAAATGGTGCAGTAGAAGCCTCTACTTCAAAAACTTCCTTTAAAGAGATATGAATCCAGCTGGGGCTTATTTATGAATACTTATTATCAGTGTAAATATGGGTGGATTTTTTCTTCTTGTGAATATGTATAAAGAAGTATTGTCTTTTAAAATCCTGCCCTTTGTATATAGATAGAAGTGTGTGATGGCCTGGAATTGTGCCTTAAAATAGATGCTTTAGTGTGCACATAAACCAGCACCTCATCATACTCTAAGATAAAACATCAATTTCTGGTGCTTTCCCTTGTTCATGCAACGGAGGAACGTCTGATCCGCACTCTGCCATTCTGGATCTTTGCCACATTGTCCTTCTTGGTGACAGTTTGGAGATGAGCATCACAAGAAGATAGCAGATTTTACTTTTAGTTCCAGTTCTGTTTTCAACATCTCACTGATTGGGAGAGTGCCACAATCACCAGTGTACTTCATATTTTGTGTTCTTGTTAGTAAAATGCAAAGCATCGCCTGTGATAAGAGAAAGTTCTTAGAGATCATCTTTGTCTCACTTAATTAACTAGTTAACATGACAATGGATTCCCATTTAATTAAAGCAGCCAAGAAAACCTTGTTAGTACTTCAGATAACCAATTAGGCCCTGGCTTTGGGCAGAAATATATATTTTATTCAAGTGTATCCATGGTTTTGGAAAATGAAAATCAGCCGCTTTTTAGAGGGAGCAGTGGTGGCAGGCTGGAGGAGAGCAGGGACAATGCTTAGTGATTGAATAAGTGATTAGACCTCAGGTTTACACAAAGGCTCCTCACTCGCAGTAATGGCTGCCTATTACGGCTTAGTTCTCTAATTTGACATTCACATGCATATCAAAGTGACTAAGCAACTAGAAGACTGTGTGCTGGCCCATACAATGCAAGGCGCAGTTTGTGTTGCAAACAATGCTCTTGACCTTTAACTGATGAATAATAGCCTGAGAAACAGAATGTAATTATCCCAGGCAGTACCACTGGTTCAAAAGGTAACCACTAGTTGAGTAAGCTTTAGCCAAGTGAATCCATTTGGAGCATTTATTTGTAAAAGATACAACTGTTATTACGGAGCATATCTGTGCAGTGGTGAATACAGTTCAATGATTTTGATTTGTGTAGATTTTAAACTCATAAAGCATCACTAATGAGGAAATGGGAACAAAAGACAAATAAGTCAACAGGTTCTGCACTACTGCGAAGAAGGTTTTAGTTGCCAGAAAAAAAGAATAAATAAAAAAATAAAATTTGTTCAAGGCCAATATCTGGATCACTGAGCATTCAGTGTTACCATCAGATAAAAATCCAGTAAATTCAGCTGAGCTCACTCTCAGTTGCATGGTTACTAGTACTGTGCCGTCACTGCAAGTGGACATGCCACACTTAAATTTATGTTTGGTCAGTAATTCTAAGTCATACATGTAAAATAACATGACGTGTGTGATGAAGACCCTATAAAAAAGTCTATAGCTGTGCTCAAAATTAATTACACCCATGCATTCATTTAACACACCAGAAATGGGAGCCTGTTTTGCTTCAGGCTCCACCTTCAGTAATTTCACAACCATTTAATTTATGCATTTAAGACCTGAATTTAATTTCTACATTAAGAAACAAAGCATGCTTGGATATAATTTATCTGACTGATATGCCCTTTTTTAAAAATTGGACCAAATCAAATATGCTTTAGAGGGGAAGCCAAATGTTTTCTTTTTCAGGTTTAAGCAACCAGCAAAATAGTTATGCTTAAAAGTAAACTAACTAAATTACCTCCCCAAATGTTGTTTATGTTTTCCTCACAATCTGCATGATATAAAAATTTAATTTGCAGTGAACCTGTCTTCAATACCTAATTCTTAAATTAAAGGTCAGCACAGAGTTCATAGAGCCTCAATAAAAATATCTTTTGCAATTAATTGAAGGTAAATAAATCAAATTTGAATCATTTTACTACAGAAATGTAGAAAACTTTCACAAAGAGCAAAATATAGGGAGCAGGAAGTTACAAAGTGCCTTGAACAGAAGTAAAGGACCTAATGATGAGTTTACAGGTAATTATCTATGTAACTGGAAAACAATTACATTTGCTACAATCACTCAAGGTCTAAAACAAAACTCTTAAAACAATGCATTGTTATTGGTACTGCCTCAAAATACTAATTAAGTGAAGAATAAAAAGTGTGTTCCATCTTGTTTCCATTAACTTGTCCCTTTTGTTCTTTTCTGTACACATTTTTTCTTGTTTCACTGGCTCCATTTTCTTTGTTGACATCACAATGACTTGGTAAGAGTGCACTAACACTGGGTGCAAAGACATCTCAAGCTCAGGCTTTCATGTCTTAAAATGAATACCCAGTGATAGCACAAGAATTATGCTTTAGATGATGGCTTTCCTCGTTTCGTGGTAGTTTGTCACACAGCATGTGTGCAGTCTCAACTGTTGTGTCAACATAGACTCAGTGTAGAGATGACCACACAGACGAACTATATAAACAGCTCTTCTCAGCAATGTTTTACCAACCAGAAACTAAATCCTTCGCACAGCTGAACAAAGGAAATGAATACCAAAGATTTCTCTGTATGTGAACCTCTTCCTATCCAATCACTTTTAATCTACCCAGCCATAATAACTATAGTTACTGACATCTTACCTCGCTGAAGACGAGAACACTACAGAAGCAGGTCATTTTTTTGGGTGGGGGTGGAGGGTGGGGTGGAATCTAAAGAGCAGTTTGTTATACCAGAAAACAAGTGAGCAGCTTATTCTAAGTCATGACGGAGGAGTCTTTAAGCCAACCAGCTAAAGAGTTACTACATTTGTGAGCTTTGCAGAGTAACCTTGGACTTAAGTCCCTTGATTTCATGGGGGAGTAAAGTACACTTAAACTGTGCATTTCAGTGTATTCAATTAACAATTCATTTATTAAGAGCTCCGAAAATACAAAAGAGAAAAACAGGGCCAGAGAAGAAAAATAAAGAACACAGTTAGTTTACAGCTCCATGCAGATTTTAGATAAATATCTAAACCACTTATTTGTTGCTCTTTGTGATTAAAAGAGCACAAAGAGCAACTACGATGCGCATACTACGATTGCGCAGTATGTATAAGCACCTTGAGCTTCAAACCCTTTCTGTATAGTATAGTAGTCACTTTTGATAAACACTTTAGTTAGTAGGTTTGTTGTACAGTACTAAACAAATGAGGTAGTAGGTAAATCTTCAACCATCAGCAAAGCTTGTCTATAATGATACTTAAATAATAAGCCTGACATGAGCCGTTTAATCTTAAATGGTAGAAAATGTTTAGTTTTTATTAGTTTCAGTGTCAGTTTCAGTTATCTTGATTATTATAATATGAATAGTGTTTGCCATGGAAAGATTTTGAGATAGTCAGATTAGCAATTACACAAACCTTTGTGAAGGCAGCTGAGTCTCAGTCATGTAGATATCCGGAATCTCAGTAAATAGATGCACCAATTCAATTCAATTCAATTTTAACGCTAAAGATGATTTACACAATAAGGTAAAAATCCCACACTATTAGAGAGAAAACCCCACCAATCAGCTGATCCCTTATGAGCGAGCACTTGGTGTCTGTGGGAAGGAAGAACTCCCTTTTAACAGGAAGAGACCTCCGGCAGAACCAGGCTCAGGGAGAGGCAGCCATCTGCCTTGAATGGTTGGGGGTGAGGGGACAGAGAAGAGACAAAGGAGAGCAAAAGAGACACTGAGTATGGGAGAGAGAAGACAACATTTAATGAAGTAATTACATGAGCAATGGAAAGAGGTGGGTGGAGAAGAAATGTCCAGCACATCATAATAATCCCCCCAGCAGCCTACGTGTGTTGTAGCATAACTAACCCCTGACTATGAGCTTTATCAAAAAGGAAAGTTTTAAGCCAAATCTTAAATGCAGAGTCTGTCTCCAGAATAAGCCTCATCAGACAGGTTGTCTTAAAAATAACTTTTTATTTTATTTTATTCTGCTTTATGAGCACACTATTGTTTTTAATTGGTTGCCATTTTTAAATGCAAAATTTAATTGTATTTCAGTTAGCTAATTTTTTTATTCAACATTCTATTTTTATGCAGACAACATGTCCCTTTCAGTAGTACAAAACATTGAATTTCTGCAGTTGGCATCATTTTATTCAGCTTAAGTTAAATGCAGGAAATCCAAGTTCATGTTATTTCAAATGACAAAGAGTTTTCCTCTAAATTTAGGAAGATCAAAACCATTAAAGGGGCTGAAAGTGAACTAAATATAAGAATTTAGGTATCATTTCAAATTCACATTGGAAAGTTTGTGTCAAAACTGAAACTTATATTAAATTTTATTTTTTGTTTTCTTTTTAGGAATAAATCCTATTTCTTTCTCCGGGTGAGGAAGCACTTTTATTTCTGCAACATTTGAACCTTTATTAGATTATGTTGATCTGCTCCTCATGAATGCAGTACCCACCAGTACATAAACAGGTTAGATGTCTACTATTGTGCTCTGCGGTTTGGAAATCATAAACATCACTCTTCTCTGCATGCTACTGTTAAGTGACAATCTCTGCATGTCTTTACCATTAGCTGATTTTTATATATAAATCTCTGCTTACATTCATGAGTAAAAACATAATCAGCATGCCTTCTCTTTCACAATTTTTACAAATGTCTGTTCCTAGAGTCAGAACTGAATTAAGAAAAAAAGCATTTGAAATGTGTTGCCCCTATTTTTCTTGAAATATCTGCAGCAGGACCTAAATCTCTCAGAAGTCGTTACTACAAGAGTGTTTAAGACCATGTTAAATGATCATGGAAATAGTTCTCTTGGTCAGTGGGACTGCTCTTGCATTTACTCTTGTTACTGCATATGATCTGGCTGCTGTGTTCACCCATTTGCATTGTCTGCCATTTGTGTGTTTCTTTTTTATGTTTCTTTTCCAAGCAATTTCTCTCCCTGGAATAAAGGATTCTGCTTCTGGTTTATTTTCATTCTGCTGCAATTGTGGTTAGGTCGCTCTTGAAAACCATATTTTTTAATCTCAGAGACTTTTACCTGGATAAATACAGAATTATATTTTATACCACACTGTAAAATGCTTTTAATGTGGTAAAGATAGACATTTTAACATGCTTTTGGAGCCAGCTTCAAGTGACACCTAGAGGAACTGCAGGTTTTGGCACTGTTTTGATTTCATTTGTCAGCTCCAGTGGTTGCCCCTCGGTCAGGGGTAGCCTCTGAATTTCGTGATGGCCTCTGACATATATCATTGGTTGTTTGGCCTGTAGTTTGCGTCTTGTTAGGTGGTTGGTGGCTCCTCTCCTCTCGTCAAGAAATAGGATTTACCTGCTTGGGAGCTCATCGAGGCTCTTTTTTCCCCAAGATGGGTCACCGTCTTCTCCTAGAAGGCATGAATGATTCAATTTTTACACTTATGATTAATAAATTCTGGTTTGTAAACCTCCCTTTTTTGTTATGTTGCAAATGAGCCAGTAATGATGGTCTTGTTAAATTTGAAGGGATTTCTTTTAAATAAGCTACCTTGAGCAGTTTTATTCAAGTTAAGATTGTTCCCAAAGAATAAAAGAAATTAGATAAAATGTGTTTTTCTTTCTCCTTTTAAGTCCCAGCCCTCTAACATAGAACCTAATGTCTTCAGTACAAAGTTTTCTGTCAAATGTTCAAACTTTTCACCTTTTTTTGTCTCAGCTTCACACATTGGTCTCTGCCTTTGTAAGACAATGCAGTGTGCCACTATCTACAATTGCTGTTCATAAAGACAGTGACTGAAATGGTTACAGAGCATGAAACAGATAATTTTTTAAACTTATCCACATCTTCCCAAATGGGAATGAATTTAAATTCAAGCTCATTCAAACTGATGAACTGTATCCCACGATGCCTTTCTTTCCAGGTAGAGGCCCTGCCTTAGAATTCAATGCCAATTTAATTAAAACATGTAACTTTTAATTACCTAACTAATTAATTTAATAAGTGAAAAAATAGACTCAGTGATAAATAATTGAGGTGGCAATGTTCCTGCAGCAACTCACCAGCTCGCTAAGGCTCCGTGTGACTGACTTCAAGGCTTTGTACAGACACTTTTTTAGACTGTAGCAGGCTGTCCCACAAAAATAGAACACTTTCATAAGCTGACAGCAGAAACGCACACACAAAAACATAAGCGCACAGAGGCGCTGCAGTGTATATGAAAGAAGCTGGATGACTAAATAAATTTTGTGGTGCGACAATAGCATTTTTTTGCAACTATCTCTAAAAGATAATCATAAATAGCAAAGTGTTTCAAATTAAGATTCTGCTTTAAATGGAAATTAATTATGCATCAACAATACTAAATATGATAGAAAGATTACATGCAGACATAGCGGAATAAAAGATAAGAGCAGTAGATTGGGAAATGTTTGCCTTGCTTATTGTATCTGGGTGGTGACTATGAAGCGGAACATCAGTGTAAATTTAGCAAAAGAAAACTTGCTTCTGCAGAGAGGAGTCACCTTGAGATTTGGTTGAGGAAACTTCACAGGATGCTGCTTGAAGCAGATAATTACAGATTTCCTGTCTGAAACACTTAACCTTTTTTTGGGGGGGAGCAAAGGGTAAGACAAGCCTTTTTTCATGGCTTTTTCCTCATTAATAACACCTAAAACTTCCACATCAACATCCAGCACATTTCCTCCCTCTGGTAAACATCAATCTCTGATTAAGTATCAGGGCATTAAACATCAAGCAGCAACATCGCTGACATTAGAGCCTATAGTGCTGTTCACAGCATCTTTCAGGTTTGGAGTTAATCACCTCACAAACACAAGTCTTTTCTCCCTGACACTTTCATACAGGATTAACAGGCTGGTTGTGTGTGCTTTAATTAATGCAGATTTCTCTGGGTCACACTGTAGCAGTCGTAGATAATTGTGTTGTGGTTATCACAGGCTTCAGGTGCTTGTCCTTCATCATTGTTTGAAACAACTAGCTCATCTGTTTCATAGAACATGACTCTGCATTTTCCCACCAACATTTAAAGTTATATACGGCAGACACGTTGAGAAGAAGGCATTTGATTTTCTTTTTTTTTGTTACAAACCTCTTTGACTTTGCATGGTTTGACTTTGATTGAGTGTTTTGGTTTCTGCGCATTATTTTCTCTTACAATATTTTAGAATTGCTTATTCTCAGGGTGCTTCTTATCTTAAAAAGCAAATTGCTATTTTTCTATACAAGGCATAAAACACTAAATCACATAGTCATGTCCTCAGAATACAGTCACTTCTTGTTTGGTGTAATTTCAGTGCCTGTTATTAGCGATCACTGAAAAACATCCAAATTGTAACAATGCTACCCACACTGATATTTACTCTACTATCACGATAAATCACAAATGTATAGGGAGAATGAAAGTACAAAAAGTCAGAATAAATGGAGGGTCTGATATTATAATGGGATTTTTTTGCTCACTGTAATCTTCAGTGCTTTACACTTTTTCAGTATGACTGGATTCTACGGATTGGGTTAAAACTTTCCTTTATGAACCTTATAGTTGGGCCGGACCGAGTGACTCATCCATTAGTTATGCTGGGGTAGGCTCAGGCTGCTGGGGGACCTTAAATGATGTACTCTGCCTTTAATCTCCACTCACCTCTTTTCATTCCTCTTGTGTTTAAATGCAACTACCGCATGTCATTTACTTTTTAATTCTCTCTCCCATAATTTGTTTTGTACTCATCTTTCTATCCTCTCCTTTTTTTCTTCTTTTTCTCTTTACCCCCCCCAAAATTTGCAGCAGATGGCTGCCCCTTTTAAACCTGCAGGTCACTTCCTACTAAAAAGGTGTTCTTCCTTTCCACTCTCTACAAACTGCTTGTTCATAGGGGACTGTCATATTGTTGGAGTGTCTAATACTTCAGGGTCTTTAACTTACAGTACAATATTATTCACCTTGAAGTGACTGTTGTGAATTGGTTCTATTTAAATAAAACTGAACTGAATGTAGTGTACTTTTTTATATGACTAAAATAAACAAATGGTAAATTGTCTTGAATAAAAATTTACCTTGGGTTTGATGCAGAAAAGGAAAAGTAAACCAGTGAGGCTGAAATGACAGTTATTGTTTGCCTTGTACAAATACAGGGATTACCAGTCCATTCTCACTGACAGAGCATCAAATACTGCCGCTAACATTCAAAAGATATGCACAAGGTGTCTTTTGGCATCTTTAACACATGAGATATGTGGCAATAATTAAACAGGTCCTCAGTCTCAACTTGTTGTATACAGGCTTGTAAAGTATGCCCCTTGGCATCACATTCAAAATGAGGGCAGTCTCCCACAATAAATAAGCATAAATTATCAGTGTGCAGAGATTATATTTTGATGGGGTGTACTTTCAAAATCTAACCAAGTTACCTTTAAACCTATCCAGCAAACAAAGCAAGTAAATAGGAAACAAATCACTGACAAAACAAAACTAAGTACCAAACACAAAGTTCACAAACTGGGCATGAACCGCAGTCTCCTGGCTGACAATCTTGTGACTTGACCTTCTAATGCAGACAGCGTCCAATATTGGCATGACTGGTGCACAAAAGCACAGCTGCCAAAGAACACCCTAAGCATATCCCTGAAACACCAGTAGCATCTGATGGAATGGCAGTATTCGACTCACTGGGATAAGAATGTGTTGGATACACATACAGCATACAGGTAAATAAAAAGATGATGCAGTCATTGTTTTTCAGTTCCAGATTACAACCAGTGGTAGGTCCTCTTTATCGCAACACTGTTTTCTGCAATTGTTTTGGCAAAATGACCTTTAGTTCTGCAGCTAATTTGATATAAAGAGAAAATTCAAACTGAAAGAATATAAAATATTTATATCTTGAGTCACTGATTGTTGTATTTCATAATGAGTGAAAATAAGTGAACATCGTGGACCAAACACTGCCCTAAATGCCATGCCGTTAGTTGTTGATACAGTAAATGGCAGAAAAACACACATAAGTAAGGCATAGACAGTTCAATAGTTAGCTAACAGCTATAAGTTAAGCAGCTTAAATATAATGCATAATAGATTAATGATTTATCTGTCTTCTCTCACTTAAATTGGCAAAAGTTGGAATGTCACCTTCCCCAAAATGATAATGACATTTCAGATTTATGAAAGAAATCAAATAACAATGTCCACTTTTATAGAATTTCAGTTGTTTAAAATTAAAACACGTGTTCTGTAAAGGGCTCAAAAATGCTGCTGCTCTACATAGTTGTGAATATGGACTTCTGCATTAATTTCATATTTTCCTTCTTTGGTGTTTGCATGATCTTTGAAAAATTACTGCTAAAGGCTGTCTGCATGGGACGTAACCACTGTTTGTCAGCATTATTTAATACTTATTATTTTTATTTTAAAATGAAGCAACAATCAAAAAAGTACTGTAAAAATAGTATATGCAATCTTGGTTTGTACTCTTGTTAACAAATATATCTGAAAATTTAATAAAATCTAAATTTTCCTTCTCAGTATGTGTACTAAACAGCGATGTAGAGGGAGATAAGTGTGCAGCCAGGGACTGTTGCGTTTGCCTTTGTTCACCCACTATTTAATCCCACATCATTTAATTATACCTCAGCCAAGCCAAGTGCTACATGCCATCAATCTCAATCAATCAATTAGCAAACTAAACAAGCCATGCTTAGACATTCGTTCACTCTCAATTTCCCCATTGTGCTAATTACACTTAAACATGTCATTCCAAATTAAAATTGAACATTTAAATAGGATTAGTACCATCTAACTAAAACATCACCAAGACAAACTGCAAGTTCATATACCTGCTTTTAATTCAGATGGCTTAACCTCAAGAATAAATGTAGAGAAAATTCCCTAATTTGCCATAGTTCTCACACACACACACACACACACACACAATCAATACACAGCTATGAATTGCTCTTTGAGAGAAGCATTATATTGCAATGATCATATGAGTAAGGAAAAAAGTGGCTGGTTTGTAAGGTTAAACTATTCCCATTAAAATTTGAATAATGTTATTGACCTTTACCTAGGATGGATCACTTAAAGTAATGGGAAATGGTGGCACTGACAGAATTATGATGACAGAATAGCTTATGGTTATGAATAAGGTCTTGTTCCTCAAATGCCTATCAATTTGTCAAAATCACTAACATCCACTTGCTCAGTTGGAAATCTTAACAGGGGCCCTCAAGCCTACCAATGTCAGTCACTGTGTCATTTAAAACATTTCTGGCCTGTATCTCGACAACACTGAGCGTGCGGGTGGGAGATCAGATCTTTGCCACCACTGCTGCTCACCCACCCTGAATCTGCATCTGTACAGTACTTCTGTCTCAATGTGAGATCTTTCTTCTTTTGTGAGTTTGACAAGTATCAGCAACTCAGGATGAAGCAGGCAGGTTCAATCCAGCTAATGTATTCAGCATGGTAAACAGGCGGAGTGAATATGACAACAGATACAAGTTAATAAATTCTGCTCTGTCTCAGAGCAGGACAAGACTACAAAGTGAAACCATGTTTTTGATCAAGTCACAGCGGCACACCACTTTAAACATTGATATCTTTTTATTAAGACAAGTACTCTTCTGATTTTTTTTTTCTTTTGTAAAAATGTTGGTGTGAACCAATACAAAATATGCATGGTCATATGAGAAACATCCTCTTCACTACACAAAAGAAAAATGTCACCTGGGAATAGAGAGAAATTGAAGATTGAACAACGTAAACAACCATTGTGGGGTTATAAAACAACATACCCGCCCCCACCCACCCTCTGCCCTCCCTGCTCCCGACCCCCTCCCTCCCCAGGCGTTAAACATAAGTTTCATCCAAATATCCAAGACGTTACAGATCATTCATAAAACATCATGTCACAGTAAATACACCATCTTCATCTATGAAAAGTTATTCATGACTGAATCCAAACAAATGCTTGATTGACTGTCTGTGGTCACATCCTATAATTACTAAATAACCGATACTGTATGAGCAAAATGTTACAGTGGAGGAAGAAATAGAAGAAGTTTCATGAACATCATTGTGATTTTGTTGACACTGACTGTACATCATTTTTGTCTGCTTAACAAATCTAGTTTTCTTTCTTTGTGAACTAGGTCTATGCAAAATAATTAACGTTTACTGTAACAGTGCACCATATTAAGAACACATAAACTTGTACAACTGAGAAAAACATGTACATCCTGTGATTTCTTTACTTTTTGAAATAGCTGTGGTACTACAGTATATACTTGGGGCCATAAATTTGCATTCTACCTGAGATGCAAAAAAACACAACTATTAACACTCATGAACCTGAGAGAGCGAAAACAAACATACTTAATATCAAGTATTTAAAAACAACAAATCAAATTGAGTTAGAATGATGCTTCCGGCAATCTTTTAGTGTTCCTCCATTAAAAGCAGCAATCACCATTTAAGATAAATATCAAATTCCAGAAAAAAACTGGTCATGCACATAACTGTTTCCATGACACTGTAACTACGTTCCAGAACAATTACTTTTATTGTAGCTTATCATATCTTTAGGTACGGTATTCCTCTCTGATAATACAGTACTAGTGAGCCTTGTTCTTGAAAATACTCAAATAAATAACAAATTAAGTGAAGCTAAGATAATACTTTTCACCAAAATGATTTTTTTTGTGATCATGAATTAAGACAAGTACTACATCCTGGCACACAACATTCTAGTCAGTCAAAGCTGCCAATACTTTTTTCTTTCAACTTTAAACTCATTCCAGCTTTTTTAAGCTGCAGGTTTTAATTATGATGTGAGTCTATGGTGCGTGAACACAGACAACTTGAATGAGTATTGGCCCTGTAAGTTAGAAAGGACAGATATATATACAAGGTATACTGTGAAAGTGTACATGAGGATACTGTACGATACTAATCATATGCCTCAAAATCAAAGAAGAAGGCACTAAATTAAGTCCTTCAGTCTTTTCCTTTATAATGATAAGTATCAAGAGGTGGGTTTAAGGCAGTGGTTATCTTTTTTCACAATACACTTGCAGATTTTTTTTTTTGAAATTTTAGGCAATACGTTGAAATCACTCACTAATTACCGAACAGGTTTTACTCTTCTAGTCAGAGGCATGAAGCATCGTGCAGTGCACACTGCCGATTTCTGTTGGTGAACAAAAAGAGAGAAAGTTCTAACAGTAGACGGTTCCTCTGTGAAGGTTTGTGGCTGCAGGATGACAGTTAGAAAATTATCTTTCCCCAAGTATAAGCTATCTGCAAATCTTTGATAACTTGTAAGGCCAAGAGCCCTCACAAGTTATCAAAGAGAGCCCAAAGGTGAGATGTCTTAACACACAGCAAGAAAATACAACTGATTCATGCTGTCAGGGACTGAATGTCGTTTTACTTCTGTATGGGCGAAGGCAAAAAAGTCTACGTAGCAAGGATATGTAAGCCAGAAAATAAGCTGTGAATTTTTTTGTTCACATGCTATATTCACAAAGAAATGCCTTGATACTTTATACAGGTAGGAAACACTGAAGGCCTAACATTCTTTCTTCCTTTTGATACAGCAAATAAAAAGGCAGAACCTTGGAAAATTAAAACCAAGGCCTCTTAGCGTTTCTCAGTTAATTGGCCAATAAAGTGTACCATCACATAAAGTCAATTATTTAGAGAGAAGCTCACTCCAAAGCTCTCTGCTTTATACAAGTTATACTTACTGTATATATACACTCCAATAATTATTATATTTGGTCCAAGGTAGACTATGTGGGTGGAATGAAAATGTGAAAAATGTAATCTTTTAACCAAAAGCGCACACGGCAGGGTGTACCAGTGCCTAAAAAAATATTACCTTTTAATAAAATGTTATGATTAGTCTAGCAGGACTTATTTTAGGTACAGGGTACATGTGGCAAAGTAAAGTTTGACATATCTGCCAAGAGACAGGAAGTCTTTTGGGTCTGTGATTATTAGAGAAGGGAGGAAACAGCTAGCCTGACCCCACCCAAAATGACATATCCACCTACAAGCTGCAGTAAAGCTCTAAGTAGCCAAGTCTCAATTTCCAGTCTTTATGTGAAGATAAGCAAACTGGTTGTAGCTTAATATTTCACATAAAGACATGACAGTGGTATCCCACTTGTGTGAAGCTTAACAAATGGCATGGTTAATTTCCCAAAATGTAGAACTACTACACCCTATTGTTGATTGATTGATTATTTATTCCAATCAGAAAAAAACAAAAACAAAAAACAGCTCAGATTTTCTCTGTAGAAATTAGAACTCTGTACCATGGCACATTACAGCTGTCAAGGTGTCTTAGACTGTGTTCAGCAATTGCCTTTACAAATATTAAACTGACCTCTCAGTGACTAAAAACTATGAAAAAAATTGGTTGTACTTTGTGGTTTGGTGTGAAATGATACATACTGGCACTCCTACTTCACTTTCATGTACAAATACATTCTATGATGAGCATAATTACTCACAACTGTTATATAAGAAATCGACACAGTGAACCTGACCTCAGAGGGGCTGAGAGAAATCTGCGCTGTAATACCTCAAACAAGTCAGACCTGTATGTATGGGGGAAATGTGACGAACTTGCAGGCATTGTTGGACTTTGACCCAGTGGGGAGAAATGTGTTGACACCAAGTTCCAGATAATAAGCTCTGTAGAATAATCCCAAAAAAAAGAAAAAAAGTGTGGAGGAGCTGACCCATCACACTGTACTTGGGTACATGGGCTAAAAGCTAGCTGCAGCACACACAGACAAACACCAGACCCATTTAATCTCCTCTGAAAGCCAAATGCGACAAAAGATCAAGTGGAATACATTAAAAAAATCCAATCCAACAAGCAAGTGAGGGGAAAACAACAAAACAAACAAAAGAAAGAGAACAAGGCACAAAATTGTCTGTAAAATAATTGAACTGTACAGGATAGGCCCCAGCTGTCCAGGAAGGGTCGGATAGGAGACTCAGCAATGCCTCTTCTTACCACTTGGCCATGTCAGTCCTACTTTCCAGCTTTTTCTTTTTTCTCCTTCTCTTTAAATCTCGCCCTCCCTGCCCTCAAGCCGTCTTGAAACAATCAGAGTTAGACACAATGCTCCCACAGCACCACCAGCATCCCCACCCGTCTCTCCTGGCCTGTCCAGTTTAAATATAATACTCCTTCTTCTCATCTGTGTTGTTGTGTCCCCCCTCCGCATTGATGATGGCCGTGTCTGCATCAGCTGCGTCATCTGCCCCTTTGGCTTCATGTGTGAAGTAAGTTCCTGTAAAAAGAGTACACACAAATTAGCTATACACCACCTCCTCATTCTCTTGTTCACTTCAATCCTATTGAACTCCACTCGCAACAAAAAACACTTGAACTCTTAAGATGCGTTCATGATCAAGTATGATTGCACTGTCGGTGCTTTACCTTTGTGTCTGGCAAAGTATCGACCAAGAACAATGAGTGCACAGAGGATGGCAAACATCACCACAGCAACCACTCCTCCGATGACAGCATGGTCAATTTTCTGTGGTGCCCCCTCTCCGGGTCTGGAGTCTAAAAACAGGACAATAACCGTAAATAATTTCATGATCAGCAAACCCTTTCAGGCAGGAACAAAACTAATACCTTCACACAGATGTAGACTGCACTGGAAGCTATGGCCATTATATCATTAGGCTGCCAAAATAAACTAAATTGGTTTGTTTTGTCTCAAAGCATTTTAGCATGACCTAACCACAGAGTGGAAACATTTGAAAAGGCTGCTGAGAAAAATGCCAACTTATGTTATTTTGGCAGTGAAAAATAGATGACACAAAGGCACAAGTTGGTCCACAGAGGATGGTAAATCGTTTGCAATATTAAAATAAACATCCCATAAATAAACCATTAATCATTTATTGTAATTCATCCAGATAATAATCAAAATGAGGCTTTTTTACTCACCGTAATGTTGAATTTTTCCTCATTAATTTCCACCCTAGCTTTATGTGCAGCATTATCATCCAGTTGTTTACAAAACCATTTAAATTTAACTACCTGCTAATTCAAATTCAAACCAAAATCTATTCACTTATTACATTTAACACAGATGTTTACCATTTTGGAGGAATAGGTCATTGGCTTTCTTGCCAGCAGTTAAATGAGAAAATCAATATCACTGTTGTGACTGCATGGTAAACAGCAAGCTACAGCCTGTAGCCTGTAGGCTTAACTCAGCATAAAGGCTGTAAACGTGGCATGAGCGAGGGCTTTGGCCTACCAACAAAATTCCACAAATTAAGAAATTGAAGAACTGCAAATTTACAGCTACTATGCACCAAACTATTCTTTGGACTTATAACTTCTTGTAAGCTAAGCTAACTTGCTCCTAACTGTGGTGTGTACAAACAGCACAGTATTGATCATGAAATTTAACAAGTATATTTGTCAAAACAGTTCCTTAATAAAAAAAAATATATAATCTCAAAGGCAGATGTCTGTTTGAGCATACATTTTTGGTGTTATATTGTTGAACTCAACTCGTTACATGGACATTTCTAGAGCTTGGATAGCTAATGTAGCTGCCCCTCAAGTGAGTGATGTTGAAAAATGTTTTAAGACCGTTATTTCACCCTGAAACAGTAGACACTGTCTGCAATTTCAGCGAGAGTTCACACACTGTAAAATACAGTGTGATTTAAGAGGCCATTTCTGGAAGTTATAGAGCTCAATCATCAGAAATAGACACAAGTCTGGAGATAAATTGGCACCCGGTGTCCCCATGCAGAGAAATACGTGGCTGCCTCAGGTGTCAGAGAGTATCACTGTCTAGCACTTAGCCAGATTTATCCGTGCACCACAGAAGAACATGGCAAAATTTGAAGCCTCTAAATTTCTAGTCTCAGAATAGTTCAGAGGCATTTATCAATAGTCTATATCTGTGCACATTTGGACTGATGGAGGAGTGGCGGGTGAGCGACTGGCTCCACTGTTCTTTGCTGCATGAGAGAGCAGCTCAATTTTCCATCAATCTCACTAGTCATGCTCTGAACTTGAATGATTTTGATAAAAGACGAGCAGAGGGTGTAGAATTTCTCAACACTGTGAGGGTATAATATGTCGAGTTGAAGGGTCTAAGACAAGCGAAACAGCCACATCTCAGCCTAAAAACAACACCTTATTTAAGTTGTATCCACTTAGCATGAGGACATCTTGGAAGTGGAGCTACAATGAAACTAATTAATGTGAAAAGTTTTGTTTCAGTTGAGTGCTCCCTTAAAAAGGACCCGTCTTCACGGAGCAAGCCGTTGCTGTGCGTCGGGGTGTGTGAAGCAGGGGTGTGCAAGGCGTAGTTTGTTTACTGTATCAGGGATGTCAGATAGCACAGCTCATTCCCTGAAGAGAGGGAACAGCCCATGCTCCATGCTAATGAACATGCACCCACTAAATGGCCTGTGCGCAGTCCTGTCTCTTCTCTCCTCCCTTCCTCACTCCCCACCCCACAGCTTGCTGCCCTCACCTTGCTCCCCGCTGTCTACCGTTTGACACATCCACTAGGAAACATGCAGGGTCTCAGCCGCCTCTGCACACCGAGGGAGAGTTTTATTTAACAGGTAGAGAAAAAAATCGCCCAGCATAAGCATCAAGACTCTATCACAAAAATGTCAGAGAGAAACCAAATATCCCATAACACCTACAGTATCAGCTGTTATGGTTGGTTGCATTTCATGTTGTCTGCATTAAGTACACTACTCAACACTAGTTTTTTTTATTTTTATCAGCTTACTTACTTACCTACTTACTACGGACAAGCACTGTAAAAACATGGTCTTAAATTTAGTACCAATCTATTACATATCTGCTGATGCAGTCTGTAATTCTTTGCAAGGAGATTATAAGACGGTGAAACAGAATGCAGTGCAACACAAAGGTCTAAATTGCATTCCTGAGATGATTTCAAACAAAAAGGTCAGTAGTCATGAGGAGTACTACTCTGCCTTGAGAACCTGCTTTCTTTTTCTTATATGAATATTATGCCACACAGAGAAGGTCTACTGATAAAATGCTGCTTGATGCATTGCAGGAAATGTGCATTGCAACATTTTTTGGAGTTTTTGAGGAGTCAAATTGGAGACTAAAAGTCAGGATGAACCACACAGTCTTCATTTCTAGGATACAAAATATTGCTGTTTTGTCAAAGAGATATACTAGATGTCTTATGGTTTTGGCAACATGACACGCAGGCTCACAGCAATGGTGAGATAGATTTTACTGTGGACTTATCACATATGCATGCTTGTTCAGGTCCACTTGGTGTCACATGTAGTCACTGGGTATCCTTAAGTGCCAATTTTCACCATGCTGGGTTAATGTTGTTAGGCAGTGCATTTTATCCCAAACCATAACTGCTTCTGAGGCCTAATCAAGTAAGATTTAATGCTTAAACCTAATCAAATAGTGTGTGAAAACTAAACTAATCAATGACTGAAAACAAACCGCAGAGCTCTCAAAAGCAGTGACCGATTTTAAAAAATCCCCTGGCTGAGACAATTGTGACTAAAGCCACCAACACTCTTCCAGCCTCCCTATATGAACCAATGCCAAAGGACACCTTGTGCTTATCTCTGTGATGCCAGCAGCTTCTAACAATAAACAGCCTCTGCTACATACATTTGGTGGTCATATCTAAGTCAGATGAAAAGAACCCAAAGGCTTCTTTAGGGTTCACCAAGGTGACTTTTTGAGACTTTAGCAACAATTTAATGAATCAAACCTGTACATAGAAAAGTGGCAGACAGTGAATTGCTGAATTAATCCTTTTAAAAATGATGAATTCATACCAAAGTTTTTTCTTGGCTCATCATCAATTGATTAATTGGTTCCTAAGTAAGATTTTCCATAAAAATGATTAAACAGCCTCCTGTGCTCACAGTTCATGAATGTAACAGTAATAAAATTGCTACCTTTTGTAAAAGGGTCTTTTGTGAGTTAAATTTGTCACTTAACACCTGCAGATGCAGATCTGACTAAGTCAATGAAAAATACTCCAACCAGTGATCCCAGTAAATTATGGAATGCCTCAAGCTTGATCAAGAAAAAGACAAATATTGGTAAATAGGCTGCACTGATATACTGTAAGCCACGCATTTTGACATTTTGACATGTGGACAAGAGGAATGGGACTGAAGCGCATTACCTTGTGATTATTAGAAAACCTGCTCTTCCTACTGAGTTACAGCTAACCCTTAATCTGTCAACTGTGAATTTCCCAACTGTATGGAAGTGTAGTCATAAATTAATGGTGCATCATTTGTATGATCCTATGAGGTTGGATTTTGCTGACAACCAAATACTGAGAACGTCATAGAATACAAACAACAGTAGAAACTTTTCCACTTCCTACTTTAGCATAACAAAGTCAAAAGATTTAATCTCCGAAAATGCTGGTCTGGGTCTGATGTCGATCTCAGACTTCAACAGGAACAGGTTTACCTGACAAAGTGTTATATTAACATCACTATCATTCGTCCTTACTCCTGTGATGATTCTGTTGTCATTCAGTGCAATATGTGCAATCCAGCACATTCAGGATCAAGAGTGTGATTCCCTGGGGCTGTCCATGTTCAGTATATTCATAATATTAGAAAGTAGAAAAAATCTCCAAATGACAGGCAGCATTATTACAGCAGCCTTTGTGGCCTCACTTGAATTAAGTAGAATTTGATTATGTCTGTAATGTGGCTGGTGTCCATACCGCCAGCACAGCTCTGCTCACGGCTTGGTCGGGGAGTGCTGACATGCCCACACAGGCGTCCTGACAGGATGTGCACAGCCGTGGGGATTTATGGGGGAATAAAGAGGATTTGCAACTGATGCCAGTGTCTGCACGGTGGTGAAATCTGCTCCGCTGAACTCCCGGTACCACATGCTTTACAGTCGCACCTTTCTAACTCTGTACTGGAATGACTGATTGCCTCTCTGGTCAGTAACAGAGCATCCTATCAGACTACTACTGTCAGTGTTAGAGATCAAAGCTGCAAGCTTGTCACTGGGCTGATTACACGGACACATGATTTCAGCTTTCCCATCTTTTTCTTTTAATAGTTTTCCACTCAAATAATGAGGCATTTTACCACACATGTGCTCCAACCACACACACACACACACACACACACGCACACACACACACACACACACACACACACACACACACACACATTAAAATTTATAGATGTAATTACCTGAATGTAATTGAAACAATGACTCTCTTGCATTTATACAGAAAAAATCCTTCACTTCCACTGAATAGAGTCTCAGAGTAACTATTTCCAGGACAAGGGCGGGACAATGCGGCCTTGCTGCAGAGTGAACTTAAGAACCGCCAATAGCCATTTTTGCAGTATTGAACCGCTAACATCTGTGGCCCTTGCATTTGTTGCCATTCGAAAAGGAAATGAATGTAATGAAATGAGCATACGTGGGCAATCTCCACCAAATCATTTTTTTGTATTACTGTTATAGCAGACCATCAATAGAGCACAACAATGTCCTCAGCTGAATTCCAATGTCAATGCTTACCCACTAAATAGATTCCTCATGTCCTCTGTAATAACCCAAACAATGATTTGAAGATGTACAAATACAACAGTGACATTTAACAGAGGTGCTGAGATGGAAGTGAAGGCCTGACTATGGCTAATAAAAACTGAAACTAAATGGTAGCTATGCCAGTGAACTTAACCTCCTTGTTTATTGTGTCTTTTGAGATTGGAAAAAATTTTCACACAAAAGAAAGACGCACTCATGAACACTTCATCCTTTAGCTTCAGTGTGCTTTCACCCCAGTGAAGGTCAAGGCATCAGAAAAGGTTGACAAAATAATAGAAATCCTTTCTCTCTTCCTAAAGTTGACCAAGGTAAGGTGCCACAAAAGTACTCATTATCAGCTGAAAATGAGGACACAATGTGAGTTCATTGGCACATAAAATTCAATCTTGAAACCCTAATGTACTGAGAACAGCTCTCATAATCATTTACAACTGCTCCATGGAAAAAAGAACCCAACAATATTACGGCGGTGAAGTACTCTTTTAACTTCAGGGTGGGTTGGCATACTAACCAGATCCCTGGAGACCAATTAAAATGGACCATTACAATATTTTTTTCTTTTTCTAATAACTGTCTAAAATAAACAATTTAAAAAAGGGCAGGAAGGAAAAAAACAATTGCGACTGGGATTCAGAGTAAACAAATGTAAGAAAAAACTAATTAGCATTTCTAAATGATTCTTTAATTTTTCCAATGAAATACTTCAAAGAAAAAAACGATACATGTGAGAGTTAAAACAACGCTGGTAAATGTTTAATGACTAATTATGGTGAATACTAAATGACCTCATAACAGTCTTTGTTGAAGTCAGTAGTCTACAGGAGCTAAGACTTGACTCCCAAGACTAAACAGCAGTGGGAACCTGTCAACGAATAAAATGCACCACTGCTGAAAAACATCTCTGAAAACCTGCCAGAAATCAATTCCTAAAATATTATTTGGCACTATATTGCCCAATTTACTCTCTTGGAAAAGAACCCTCATGTGCTGTGGTCCCAACAAAGACATGGGAATAACCCTGAAGTCACGTTTGTATTCTGTGTACTGCATGCTCAAGTCATAAAAAGTTACAAATCCTAGACGGCTTAGCTAAGCAAGCAATAAAACTATATTATTGTGAGAAGTATTATCAGGTCCAAAGGGTGCAGTATAGAGGCCAGACTCAGGTTTGTGCTTAGTGTGATATTTAGTTGCAAAGTTCTTATTGGCAGTTAATTTATAGCTTTGTACTATCTACTGTATAACCCAGAAGGATGCAAACCTCAGAAATTCACCTTTAACTTATATCACCCCATGTTTAGTTCCTCAATTACATTAAATTTATAATTGACAAATTACTCTTGAACAGTTTTTTTTCATGTTACAGTATTATGGTAGTGAGGTGTATTTTTATCCTACACAATACAGTTGTTAGTTCCCTGCACTGATGCATTTTACCTCAGTGGATAATCATGTTTTTAACTTAAAAACTCTTCCTCTCTGAGTATTGCAGGTATTCTTTTCAAGCTGGCCACTGCTTCAATAACCTTCAGCAACTAGGTAGTGCAGCATGTAAGTAGCTTGAGAAGCTGCTGCTCTTTAAGCTTATTGCTTTGAGCATAATGTAATAACTGAAGGTGACTCAGATGAGCACATTAACATTTTTATCAACTCAAATCTAAAGAACAATTTTCAGAGAGAACATCAACCTGAAACTATAAAAAATGGGTTACAAAAAATGAGAAATTTACCCCCTCTGTACCCCCGCATGTCCTTTGATCCTACAGATTAATCAGGAGATGTCTTGCTATAGCATGATAAAGAGCAGTTTACTCTGGACTGGAGATATACTGAAACACGGGGTGTGTTCCGTCAAGTTTACAAGATAATTCCTTGTTCCATGTCTTTTCTCTGGCTCCACTCAGCAAGCTGGGGGAGAGAGAAGGGGTGAGTTACTGGAGGCTTAGCCAGGATATGATGTCCCTGCCTTGGATCATCTGTGAGCATCTGACGAGCTGGAGCATTATCGCCACAGACTCCCTTTATTCCTCCAGAGCTGGAGATTCTGGATAAATTCTGACCCTCAGCCCACAACAAAAAGAAAAAAAAAAAAAAAACAACCCACTGACAAAGAACTAGTGCTGTGCTATTTTTGTTTCTGTGATGCTGCAAACATGGACTGTCCATCCTGAAGGCAATATTGTGCTTCATTCATGCTAAAATTTATTTTTCCCAAACAGCCACATACAATTTTAGTGTGATACAGCTGGCTCAAGTTCAAACAGTGACTTATCTCTCCCTAGTGGTTGAAAACAGACGCACAAACATACACATACACACACACACACACACACTTGCCACATCTTTTCAGACACTGAAAGACCTGACAAAATCAACTCCCGTGAATCTTTCTGAACATAAAACAGCACAGAAGGCAAACAACTGTGACTCTCGGTGTTTTGTTGTAGCTTCTGCTCTCTTATTGAACAAAACAATATTTAGGTCTGAGGGTGACACCTCTGAGGCTTCACCAAGGGGGAACAAACATAGCAAAAAAGTACTCTAGCAAGTGAAATTTTAAGTTTTTTGTTCTTTTTGCAAAAATTATGATGCACAAAAGAGGGCAGGAGCTGGCTAGTGATTTTCAGAAGCCCCCTTACCTTCAAGATCTCATTCCCATATTGACTTAGTCAGGACCTTTTGGCATCACATTTTAATGCACTATGTAAATAGACTGGTACTTGAGATAAACAACACTATTCTGACCTAACGGGGCACTCAAAGTGCTTTTTACTACCAGCCTAATTCACGTGTCACTTTACCCTCTCACATCTAAATGAATAGCATAATTTGGGGTTCTTTATGTTATTCAAGAAGACCTTACCACATACGCTGAAGGTTGTAGGGATTGAACAGCCAACTGTCTGATCAGAAGATGACCCACTCTACCTCCTGAGCCACAGCCACAAGCACATTAGAGTAATTGTTCAAGGTACAGGGCAGGCTGTGAAGCCACACAGAGGCCTGCCTTCCCATGCAAATTTACGCAGGTTGTTGTACTTCGTCATCCTGCAAAATGCTAATCTGTACACCCACTTGTCAAAAAATGTTATTAAAGGGGTCCTGACCAAGCCTTAGTTTGTAACAAGTTGGCAGAGTGGAGGTGTAGGGCTTCCATACTTAATTTAATTTATTATTTTATCAGAATAAATGCATTCACTGGATTTAAATTAATTATGTGGAGTCCACTGACATGTGCCTTAGCTAGTCTTCCCAGTGTATTTTGCAAAAAGTCCTCAAAAAGACTTAAATTAATAACACTAACAGTAATACAACAATGAAAACAAATTCAAAACAATAAAACAAATAGATCAAACAAAGGAACTGATCCTCATACAAAAAATGAATAAGGAAAGATAAATAATGGCTGATAACTGGAATAGTGTGCCTGGCTACATGGCATCAAGGAGTGAGCTTGCCTAGTTATCTATTATTTGTGATGTGTTCAAAATCAGAATCAGAATCAGAATACCTATTAAACACTACTATGAATATAGTATATAGGTATATACACAACTATGCTTCCATCCATCCATTTTCTGCACCTTAACCACTAAGGGAGGAGGGTGCTGGAGCCTATCCTAGCAGGTGAGGTACACCCTGGACAGGTAGCCAGTCTATCACAGGGCTGATGCAGACAGACAGAGAACCACAGTTTCAGCCAATTTAGAACCACCAATTAACTTGACATGCATGCCTATGGACTGTGGGAAAAAGTGAACGAGAAAGCCCACGCAGGCACAGGGAGAACATGTAAACTCCACACTGAGGGGCCCCAGCCAGTTAGTGGATCCAAACGTAGGACCTTCTTGCTATATGGTGACATGGTGACAGTGTTAACCACAATTATGTTTCGTTTTTTGTGATTGCACCTTTAAAATCAGAGTTACATTACTGTAGCCAAAGTAGTCTAGTAGCCTCTGATTACAACAGAACATCACAGCTGGTGGTGGCCATGCCAACTCACACTGGTTTAAAGTGAATGAGTAAGAGATTGTGCTGTATACTTTATTGGAGAGAGGAAAATGCTTTACTGTGCTGTTATGCTGATTAAGGTAGCGCAAACCAATCTACCGCAAGCCAGCTTAGCATTGCCCCTGTGACAGGGTATTTAGAAGAGTAGTGAACTGCAAGAAAGCTCAATTACATCCTCCCAGCATGTACTGCATAAATCACGTTAAATCCTCTTTTCAAGGCTGTCTTTCGGAAATTACTGGAATGTTACAGCAGAAAACACAGAGATGACTGCATCAGTGTAACTCCAAGGAGAGAAGCTTAGGGAAGCTGCAGAGTAATGCACAGTTCTGCAAAGCAACTTCCTGTTGTGACTGTGCCACACCCAGAGAGAGTCAGGAAGCTGAAATGAGGCTGTAACCATGCAGTGTGATCACTCACATGCAGCACTGCAGATAGTTCAGCTGAGGCAGGAAAAACTGGTATGAAGAAAGTATGAAAGCCATTTTAAACACTGCAAAGAGGAAGAGGCGTGTCATGGTGATTTAAAGAGGGACCTCACAAATATAACCCTATTTTAATGAATGAATACATAATGCACATAAATATTGCTGAAAGGCCAGTGCTTGGCTCAAATGAATGTATAAATGAAAGCTTTCTAGAAGCATCTCCATTAGAATTCTGGAGCTTTCAGTTGGTGTTTTACTCTTTAATGTTCCAACTTATTGGTTGCATTTTGTCACTCCAGATTTTTCTTTTTTTGGGACTTTATGAATTGCAGAGTGGTCAGGACAAAAGAGCAAAATTGCCGTAACTCTAAAGCAGCTATTGATAAACTGATCTATTCTTTAAGGATAGTTTTTGTATTGAAATGTCACATTCTGGCATATCCAAATGTCAACTCCCAAGGTTGCCTCGCCATCTGTCTAGCCTTAACAGTGCTTTTGAAATAATAGCAATACTTTAAAAAATGGTTAATATTGAAATTATTTTTTTCACTGGGGGTAAATTAAAGTGTAGAATGCAGCATACAGATGATGCCAAAAGGTTGCGCTGTGAGAAACACTGCAAATGAACCTCCTTTCATTGAATTCATATGTCTTTGAGAAAATAGTTATTGATGTTTTTCGGCCTTGCAAAGACGAAATGTGACTGGCATTGGTAGAGGAGATGTAAAGGGCATTATAATATGATGGATGGGCCAGTTGAGATATAGCTGCAGATGCTGATAAGACAGCAGAGCAGCAAAGCAGAGTCGCTAAATTTTCTCAGATCGCGATCATGTGACTGGAAAAGGCCGTGACAGGTGTCTCTGACATCCCTGCACTGCCTGTCCTCATTGTCACCTATCAGCAGCACTATCTGATTAAAACTGGCCATCCACAGTCTCTTAGCTGTAGGTACAAGCCCATGTTCTTTCTCTCTCTGTATCCAAACACTTTATCACACTTGCATGCAGGCTCACACACACACACACACACACACACACGACTATTAAGAGGGACAGCAGTGGGGGCATACAGTACCTTGCGTGTTGACTGGGTTGGTGGTGGGTGTGGGGATAGTGGTGGGAGCATCTAGACAAAAAGAGTAAAAATAAAGAACATGTATGAGAAATAAAGAAAGACAAGAGTAAAGAAAGAGACAAAAGTCATTGAAGATGAGAAGCCGTACTATAAAAATTAAAACATGCACACGCTTTAGCTACTGTGTGAGTTAGAGTAATTAAGTCCATGCTTGTTGCTATCACACTATTTAAAGGACAGAGTAATACTTTTTTAAGTCTATCTTAAAACCAAAGTTAGGTTCTCATGTGAACACTGAAACATAGTTTGCAATATTTATTCACCCTCTTCTTACTGGTCTTACATAAAACTGATGCCAAATCAGTGTACAGTGGGTACGGAAAGTATTCAGACCCCTTTAAATTTTTCACTCTTTGTGTCATTGCAGCCATTTGCCAAAATCAAAAAAGTTCATTTTATTTCTCATTAATGTACACTCAGCACCCCATCTTGACAGAAAAAAAACAGAAACGTAGAAATTTTTGCAAATTTATTAAAAAAGAAAAACTGAAATATCACATGGTCATAAGTATTCAGACCCTGTGCTCAGTATTGAGTAGAAGCACCCTTTTGAGCTAGTACAGCCATGAGTCGTCTTGGGAATGATGCAACAAGTTTTTCACACCTGGATTTGGGGATCCTCTGCCATTCTTCCTTGCAGATCCTCTCCAGTTCTGTCAGGTTGGATG
>VUQH01000084.1:0-55011 GCA_015106775.1 Etroplus canarensis | reverse complement strand
TATATTTTACAACAATGCTAAAAAGATCTACTTTCAAAGGTGCCTTAGTTTTGTTAGAATAAACAGGATTAATCTCAGTGGTGCACTAACAGAGCCACGCTTCTGTTATCTTCTCTCAGCACACTGCTACAGTAACAATCCTGAAACTTAGTATAATATTAATACAGTTCTCTGTCCTCTCCCTTACACACACACTCAAATAGCCAGAGCAAGACCATATAATCCTGTTTTGGAGTTATAGGATTAGGACACAGACAGACACACTTTCGATCTCACAGCATCACAACATCATCACTCTGTAAGGATCTCAGCCAGAGCACCACCAGTATCAAATTCATCAACCGCACATGAAGCCATTGAATGAACTATGTCTGCCTTCAAAATAAATTTTTATATCCACAACCACTGTTTCTACAGAAGGGGTGAAAAACAAACGTGAAGTAATGCTACTGGGGCATCCAATGTTTGATTTGGCTCAGCAGACTCAGAGCTCCATACTGATGCAAAACATACTCTTTGCTGTGGGAGCTATTGCACTGAGCACATCTGAATAATTTCTTGGTACACTATGTATACTCTGAAGAGCAGTCATATTTTAACAAACCTTTAAAAAAATCATATGCCTTGTTTGAAAGATAAAGATGTTTCTAGGTGAGTGTGAGGTTGGGTCAGAAGTAAAAACACGCCAAGCACAGGAGCTTACTGCAAGCATCCAGTGGACTAACCCTAGTACTGCAGGACCTCAATATATTGATGTCCCAGATAAGTTTTGTGTACTGCCGTGGATTAATTATTGAACTTAGGTCGTTTCAAGTGCCTTTAAACATTTAGCCAAATTTGAAGTACTAGTTATTAAGGTTGAGCAGTATTTAAAAATGTTTTCAACTGACCACTGTGAAGGCAAAATTTAAATGGACATAGATGTGTGAAAAAGTTTTCACCGGACTGTATGCAGTCCTGTGGAAAACTAAGTATACCCCATGATTCAAAAGCTTGTAGAACCACCTTTAAGTTGATGTAATCATTTTCTGTACGACCTTATGAAGAAACTCACTCTTCTTTATAAAATGGCTTTCGTTCATTGAGGTTTGTGGGCATTAGTTTATGCACAGCTTTCTTAAAGCCCTGTCACAGCATTTTAGTTGGGTTCAGGTCTGGACTTGGTCTGGGCCATTGTGATACCTTAATCCTTTCATTTTTCAATCATTCTGTTGTAGATTTGCTGTCATAATTGGGTCCATTGTCCTGTTGCATGACTCAATTTCAGCCAAGATTTAGCTGTCAGACAGATAGCCTCACATTTGACTCTATAGTACTTTGGTATACAGAGAAGTTCATGGCTGACTCAATGACTGCAAGGTGCCTAGGTCCTGTGGCTGCACAACAAACCCAAATCATCACCACTCCACCACCACCAGCTTGACAGTTGGTATGGAGTGTTTGTGTTGATATGCTGTGTTCGGCATTTGCCAGATGTCCCTGTGTGCATTATGTCCAAACATCTCTATTTTGGTCTTATCAGTCTAAAAGGACTATTCCAGAATTCTTTTGTTCAGATGAAACTTTGCAAAAGTAAGCTGTGCTACAATATTCTCTTTAGAGAGAAGAAGCTTTTCGTGGCAAGCGATATTTGTTCAGTCTTTTTCTAATTGAACTGTCATGAACTTGGACATTCAACATGCTAACTGAAGCCTGTAAAGTCTAAAATATACCACTTGGATTTTTGCAGTTTCTCTGAGCATTGCATAGTCTAACCCTGGGGTGAATATGCTTGGACATCCACCCCTGGGAAGGCATTGTTTAAACACATATGAATGCTCCAGACCTACAAGCTACCAAAATTTCAGCTTGTACAGGGATGGTCACACTTGTTGATGATTAGTTAATCAAGTGACTTTGATCCGCAGAAACTGGCTGCTATTTACCCTCTTAATAACCATGAAACCAGGAAGGGTGTATTTATAGATTCCTGTGAAGACTTTTATTTCACATGACTATATATTCATTTGAACAACAAAACAAAAGGAGAACCACCTTGTGCCATTAATTGTCATGAGCTTCACAGCTTAATTATTACCAACACCAAGTAGGTTATGTTTTTGGTTTGCTTTTTTTGGTTACTGACAGAGTGGCATGAAAATTTTACTAGTGGAAGGACTTGGCCCAAGTTAGAAGTTAGAACTTGTGGAGTTGATCCAGATCTGGATCCAGGATTTTTTTGAAGGATTCTTTAAAATGGTAAAATTATGACTCATATCTCAAGAAAAACACACCTTTAAGAAATAATTAATATTTCAACTTAGGAAAACAGAAATCTGAGGATTGTTCAGCCTGCAGTCTCAGACTGCTCTTGTGTACTGAGTAGAATTCTCAAGGAGATATACCACTTCATTGGAATTGACCCAGCTTGACTTGGCTGAATCCAATTGTTGTTTTTTCAATTTATATGTGTAACTGCTAAACCCTACTGTTTATTGATTCAAACACTTTATTTAAATTAATTTACCATCTCAAATGTACAATATAGAAGGAGGCAGTGCATGTCTATCCAGAGGCCAAATCTGTGCAGAGGGACATGTAAAAACTGACTGAAGCTTTATAAGATTGGCTGCCCTTTTAATACCAGTGCTACTAAAAGTGATATGGAGCCATGGGGCGGTAAATGAAGAAACACAAACACTGCAAACAGAACACACAGGGATGCAGAGTGAGTTGAATAAAAGCGACAGAATAAAATGGAAGCACTTACAGATGGTGCCTTCTCCTTGATTAAGTGAAAAATTATGTGAAAACAAAGGATAAGAGAAGGAAAAGCGTGGAGGACCTGTGACTGAGCTTTGTGAGGAAGATGGAAGAGTCGAGGGGGAGGAAGAGGAGGGTGAAGAGGAGGCCGGTGAGGGGTGTAAATGTGGCCCAGTGACCAGCGGCTGGAGGGGGGCATGATCACCTACAGGGGCAGAGGTCATATACAAGTCAATGTTGGCCTGCTCAGCAACACCAACACTAAAAGCAACAAAGCAGCAAAACCAGAGCGAGAACAGAGCAGCTGCATGGCAACAGGAAAAGGCAACACCAGTCCAAAACCAAAAGCGAAAAACCATGGCAACAACATGGCAGCAAATTCATTGCCCTGGAAACAGCGGGGGACAGCAGCATTACCGCAACACAGCAAAATTCAAACTGGAAGAAGGCAATGTTACGCCACACTTATATAGCAACTCCTGCATGGCAACAGTACTCCCACCAGTATGAATACGCCACAGCAACTGCACAAAAAAGCTTTGAAAATGTGCCTGTACCAGTCAGGCTCAGTTTGTTCGAATTATTTCTACGTATTTTTCCAGATTCATGAGAAATTCTGTCAAGGAGGGAAGATCGCTTCCAGTCAAGATTCAGTTTTTAAGGTTGCTAAAGAGGGTGGCACAGTAGATTAACCCACATAGGTAATTCGGCACAGATTTTATGCCGATGCCCTTCATAATGGTGGAATTTGCCCCCACCTGGACTTGAACTTGTAAGATGAATCTGCAAATCACTGCACTTAAGTGTAAAAACTGACCTCTAGACTAGGCCTAGGTGGTATTTGTCTTAAATTCCTGATGTTTCATTATGGTATAAACCAAAGGATCTAAAATGCATGGTCAAAAAATTATTAAAAAACTGAAGCTGGTTAGAAAACCTTACTGGCAGAAACCCTGGCATAATATTAAATGCCCTTCTTAAATTTTAGTGGGAGGGCCAACACATCACTGGGCTCACCAGGAGATAATATATGGGTGTTGATGGCCAATAGGGGTAATAAACTGCTTTTATACTTGCAAAGAAGTCATCTCAAGATAAATTTACTTATGTTAGCCTGCTCACGCCTCTATTATCGGGACTGCACCCGAAATACTACTAAACAAAGGCATAGATTTTATTTCAAAGATGGATGTAGCATTAGGGTTTGAAACACCAATACTGAAGTGCCTTGAACTTGCATTATTTCTAATGGCCAGCAAGGGGTGACTTCTCTGGTTAGAAAAAGAAGTCATCTTGTGTAGAAATCTATGAGAAAATGGCCCTTGGCTGTACTGTGACCTTTGTAAACATTTTCCTGATTAGATTATGGTCTCAGTCACTAGATTTGAATGCCATTAATATAACTACAAAAAGAAGGTTAAAGCAGGGTGTGCATTAGGGTGTTGTTATCCTATGAGCCCAGTCAGAGTCTCTTGGTTTGTCGGTCAGAGCCACCCCTCACTTGTTGAAGAAAAAGACGATGTCAAGAACGCTCAGCTTGAGAATGAACAGTTGGACTTTAGTAACCAATAAGTGATGTCAGGGATCCCAAGTCCATCCTTTATGTATGTTCCATGGGGCAGACACACTACAGTGAGTCCTGTAATGTTGTTCTCGGCAGCTGTCTCTTCCAGAGACTGCCCTCTGGTAGTGAGTGCTGTGCAGTGCACTACAACACACCACCTAAAGACAGCATGCCAGTTTAAAAGAACGAGGAGAGTCGGTATTTAAAATTATACCATCAGGTGTTCTAAATACCCTTGTGCACCCTTGTATGCCCAAGTATATTCTAGACTATCAAAAATGAAATCTGATGTTTTAAAAGCTACATTCATTACAGTAACATACAAGTGCTGATTGAAGACGACAGACATTTTAGGCAAGTTCACCATCCTAAGTGCATGTCAAGTGGATATTGAGGGAGACTTACAAGCAGATATGCTCACATAAGGAAAATGACAAGGGGAGGGTGTGGAGAAACTGGTACTCATGCACAGAGAAACAAAGCAACTGTATTTTCAGGCTCAGGGGCTTTAGAGGTGCTGCAGGATGGAGATTATGGCTGGCGGGTGGCAGGAATATTAAGTACTTCCTGCAGTATCTTTGCCATGCTGCACGCCACGAGCCACTATCTACACCACATACACATGTATATGAACACAAGCAGGAAAAAAGGCAATTAATGGTTAATGTAATGGTTGCCGACTAAGCAGACTGTGTGTACACATGCCATCATCCATCATCTCTGTAGGCATAGGACCACACACAAATACTGCATGTGCTCTCCTTTCCTATCTTTCCTCACCATCTCACATCTCACTCTAACTTTAGAAAGTGGGACCAGTCCTATGGAACTGCTGTTCCATTCAATCACCATCTCTCTTTTTTCATCTTTGTAAATGGACTTAAATTTGGTCCAAGCACACTCTCATTGCAACCACTATAACTCTATACCAGGCCTTTTGGACACACATGAGCTGCTGAGCCTGCTTGTGTTTGTCAGTGGAGGAGGGAAGTGTGTGCAGAGTGGGTTAGTGTGACTATTTTAAAGTTCTGTTGAGGGGTTCAAGGAAGGTCAACAGGTTTACCGATAAGACTTTTTGACACTAGTTGAAGGACGTATGACACAGTTGCACATAGACTTACACAAAAATAATTATGATGGTATATGTGGCATAAATATTTATTATCAAACAGCTAGGGCTGGGTATTGATGGCCGTAATTTATACGTATCACCAGAAGTTACACAGCTGTTAAGGATGAGTTCACTAAAAGCATGATGGCCCAGTTCAACATTGATTTTATTTGGGGCAAAACTATATTTACACTTTAAAGAGGAACTATTATGCTTGGTTTAGCTTCATATTTTTATTCTTAAACTATATTAAAATACCTTTGCATGACTCACTGTTCAAAGTCATCTTCATCATAATTTATTTAGTTTATACTGGGCAGTTGTGCAGACATCGTACGGATCCAAGAGAGGAAAAACTGCACCTGAAGTTGGAACTTTTGGTTCACTGGGACTACTTTTACATACTCTGATCTTATTACTTGAAACTTTAGTCAGGATTAAAATGAGCATCCATCATTGTAATATTCGCCCAGGCCTAGATGTTTTTATTCAGTTGGTTGATGATGTGAAACAACATTTTCTTGCTGAAAAATGATCTGCCCAGCAAGCACTATGGGAGGACTAACTATTAGCCAATCAGCACTTTTAGCTGAAATAAAGCTGCTGTAAAGCCAGTCCCGTCACCCACAGAAATCTGTTACAGTGGAGGTGATGTCAGACTGAAGAAGCACATGAGTCTTAGAAAGTTCACCGTTCTGTTCGATATCAACAGAATTGTAGTTATGTTTGAGAGACAAGATGAGGTTCCCCTTGTTTTCTCTATATTAACACAGCTGAACTGGAGCTCCCAAACTTGTCAATTGAAACATCCAAACATTTATATATTAGCATCTGTATAGAATTATATTTCTTATGATACCCAGCCCTACTTCAAGCAGATTACACACACCAACAGAAAGCTCTTCCCTACAGTGCAACTCTCCATATAAGAATTTTTTTATCTTCTTACACAGAACCACACACACTCTCAGATACCCAGCGAGAGCAGGAAAACCTCCCTGGAGCCTTATACAAACAGGCATCATCAATCAGCCAAGTGTGTAAGAGACTGCAGGGACAGTAAGACTGAGCAGACGCTTAACAGATCAAATATCCACCTACACCTCTGCCACTTAGTCTACTGGGCGAAGGCGTGCACACGCACACACACACACACACACACACACACACACAAAGTATACACAAGCAGTTCTTGATGGTGCTAGTAAACCGAACTCTGGTTTCAAAAACAATGTAAATGAGTAAAGATGAAGGACTTTCATGGAATTGTGGACAAATTCCAGTGAAAACTATTATCAACAAAAGGGACTGTACAACCCAAAGAACCCTTAAACACTGAATTCTTTAAATGTATATTACGGTTTGGGGGATCCAGTTCATAAAATGTTTAGCATTTATTAATCAAAGGACTTAAGTTACCTTTCAAAGGGTATCCATTTTTTACTATAGAACAAAATTCCTACAATCTAGACTATCCAAAACATCTGGCATTCCTAATGAGGATTTTTATGGGGATGGATTTTTTTCTTCAAACAGCATTGCCGCTGTGTGGCAGTATTACTTACAGACTTGCGGATGTTGATGCGGGGTTTAGGGACAGGTTTGCTGGGTTTGCTGTCAAAGCTCTCGGGCAGTGTGGATGATCCATGGCCGCTCTTCCTAGCCTGGAGCGCTAGCTGGTAGGCCACTTCAAAGGCCTGTCCGAGTGTCAGGATGATCTCATAGGCCAGGTTCTGAAAATATGGTAAAATCAAATAGGTGCCACAAGATGTTCAATTGAGCAACGAGTCTGATATTTGCCTTAATAAGCATAGCAGAGTGTCAGTACTGACCACATCAAAAGCAGTGAAGACATGGCAGTAGTGGTGGCTGGACTTGAGGTCTTTGGTGATGTAGGCAAATGTAGACAGATCCTCTGGATCCTGAGCTGCACACGAGATGTTACGAATCTCATGCTCAGCTATGATGTTCTACAGAGAGAGTAAAGGAAGAGAGACAAAAAGAAAAAAATAGTAGCAGAAAGATAAAGAGGCACACAGAGAGATTGTACATTATCTCCACTGAGCCACTTCACGGAAAAACAAATGTGATTTATTATTCATCTCAAAACCATAATCACTGTAGCAGATTTTTGGTTTGAGAGTTTTCTGGAGTCACACGAGTTGGAATTTGTCCTCTGGTAATGTCACTGGAGAACGTTCAGACTTTGTGTTGTGTTAATTAAAGCACATCTCAGCACTGAATTATAAAACATCAAAGCCCAAAGAGAAAAGTTTCAGTGAGGGCCAACATTAACAAACATTATGTTTAAGTTAGAAGTTGCTTTGAGCTAATATAAGAAAATATGCTGAAAATGCATTAAACTTCAGAAGAAGAGATAAGTTTTTAAGAGCATAAAAATTAGAACATTATAAAAACATATTGTAGAAAAAAAAATCAATGTAGCGCAGATGGTTTCACCTGAGACAAATCAAAAGGAAGTTACATAACGTTCAGTGGGTCAAATGCCGGGTTAGTCATACAGGACAGTGCTGTCTTTGACCATTGATTCTATATAAATAGGCCTATTGATTACTACAGTTAGGTTAAGGGAGGAATCCACTCCCTGTAGCTTTTGCTTTGGGTAAACTCGCACAGCAGGTAAGCACAGAGGACTAATGATTTTATAATGTTCTGAAGAGGTGAATCCTTCTTAGTGTTGCTGATCCCCTAATGGGTTTACTTAGAACTACTTCCTTCTATTGTTCTTGCTTTAGTACATTAGGTACAGTAACATTTGAGGACTTGAAGCAGAAAATTCAGCAAATTGGCACGTACAAATGTCTATGAGGAAGAACAGCCTGGTATATTCCCTTGTGGACATGCAGAAAGACAACTGCGGACACCGCACATGCATAGTTGTTCTATACTAATTTTAAATCCATTCGTAGAAGGTTTTTGATACATGGAACAGTAGACTAGTTTTGGCAAGGCAGTGTAGGAATAAGTCTTTTTGTTGACACCAGTCTCTCACGCTCTTGGACCCCATTTAGCTTTGATGATGGCACATTCGAGGTGGTATCATTTTGATATGCTTATGCAATGTCAAACCATTTATTTCCAACTAGAGTTGCAATGATTTTGTGCCAACATCTTGTAATGTAGATGGGAGAGTCAGATCGCTGTCTAAAGTCTTCTAAAGCACATCCCAAAGATTCTTAATGCTGTTAGGGTGAAAACAGTGTCTCATGCTCCCTGATCCACTCTTTCACAACTTGAGCTCAATTAATCCTGGCATTGACATCTTGGACATCCGTGAACAGTGGGGAAGTAGAAATCCATTGATAGAAAACCCTGGTCATTTGGTACATTCAAACAGTCAGTTGACCTCATTTTCTTGAGCTTAACCTAGACCTGATCAATTAAAGCAACCCCAGATTATAACACTGCCCCCACAGGATTGTACGGAAGCGCTTGGCATTTTGGGTGCGTCACTCTAGAACAGGGTAAATCTGGACTCATCAGACCACATGACCTTTTTTGATTGCTCCAGTGTCAAATCTTTATTCTTTCTAGTAAACTAAATCCCTTTTTTCCCCAATCAGCCTGGTTTTCTTAATGCAACACAGCTGTTTAATCCCAAACCTTCAAGTGCATACGTGTGGACATGCTCTTACCTTCTCTATTAACCATAGCTGTGATTTATACTGTTGAGTCTTTTTACGATGTAATTTCTTCAGTACGCACTGCTTAACTCAGTTTTAGTAGTTTCAGCAATCTCCTTAGTTGGTTTCTTTGTTGATGCAGGGCAATAATTTCACCCTTCTGAAACACCCTTTCCACGACCAATGGATGTCCTTCAACACAGTTGTTGAAGAAATGAGAAGCTACTCACGGCTGAAACACTTTACTCACTACAGTAATCATCCAATGAAAGATTCTTACCTATTTACTCAGTTAAAAAGAAGCAGTGACTCTTTTTTGATTGGGATTGCATGATCGCACAAATTATTAATTGAACTGATTGGCTTTATACTGTTTTCCATGAAGGTAATGGTGGACCTCTTCGCACAACCTCTATCTTACTTTTCAAGGGTGCACACCATGAAAAAATTACCAACATTTGGACTGCGCCAAGTAAAACCTCTGATGAGAAAATTTACATTGAAGTAGTCAGTTTGGTCCCTTGTGTACTAACAGATGAGAAAACTACACCAATAGCATAATGCAGAAACACATGATTATAGAGGCAGTTGCCGCACAGTTTATCTCCTGTGTGTGTTCTGTAACAATGCAGGACCTAGAGAACACACAAGTATGTCTGCGTGACTAATTGGAAAACTGAACTGGCAAACACAGGCACTTACTTGTACAAAAAAATAAATAATTAACTGGTAAGCATCACCAGCTGCTCTCCTTGTCATCACTGTTGGATAACTTTAATCTAAATCTGTCCCTGTATTTTTTTCTTCTAAATTGCAGATGACCTACTTGCTCAGTGTTGTGCACATTCTCATCTTCAAGAATCTCATTATGTGCCTTACTAATAGTTTGTCTCACCTTAAGTGGATTAGACCATTTGTGTTATATGTATGCATCTGAATAAATATTCCCATTTTATCTAATAGCCTAATAATAGATTTTTCTAGTGGGAAACGATTGAATACTAAAGATTTAGTGGACTGAGTTGATTGTTATAATGCGTTCTAGACTTTCAGCTCATTTATTTCATACTGATAATTGCTTTTTTGTGCTTTGCTACATTTTCTACTGTATACATATAGTTAGAAATCAGTGGCGCTGCAGCAGCAGAAAGCAGACATCAGCAGACTTCACACTTCAGGTCTTATTTACACACAGGAGGCGAGCTGTGTGTGTTACCTTATTTGTGGCATCAATGAACTTCACTCCTTTGTAGGACACAGATAGCACGATGGTCGGCACTTTCTTCATTTGTTCTGTCGACTTCTTGGAGTGCACAAAAATCAAAAGATAGAGGCAAAAAGAGGAAAAAAGCAGCAATGAATTTGGAGGCAACTTGTAAAGATAAATGTGTCAGTTCAAACTATCAGTGGCTTCCTCTTTGATTACCAAAATCAAATCACAGCATCTTTAAAAGTAAAAAAAAAGAACACACTGAATATTACTATTTAGAAACTACCTTTCTAAGCCCAGCTCAGTGCGGCAGCACAAATTCAGTAAGTCTATTAACTTTTAGGTCATATCAGGCTCTGACGGTATGTCTATCCACAGTCCTTGTAATTACATACCTATACTGAACTCATTATGCACTGAGGTGCTGTGGAGAATTGTGTGATTTACAGCGATGTCAGCATTACCCTCCCAGCTGTCATCCTACCTGACAAAAAATTTAATATATTCAAAGAAGATGTGAGATGAAACCCCTTCTTGCGTTCTCTGAACGACTTTGTGTTCTTCATCACTTGTCATCGCTTCCTCTTAGTATCCATATTCCTATCACAGCCCGTCCTTCCTTTCTCCTCCCTTGTCGAATACACAGGCTGCTATGCTTTCCATATCTATTTGCCTTTGTTCTGTTCTTTCCTCCCTTCTTGTTGCTGCAGTTCGACCCTGTCAGTATCAGGTAGTGCTGAAAAGCTGACAAAGGCAGCTCTACTTGGCTTTGCTGGCAGATGCGCCGCTCAGCAGTGAAGTTAGATTTTAAACATTCACAACTACCTCCACTGTGGAGGGAAGGACGAAAGAGCGCTATGTTAAAAATGCTATTAAAGCCAGGGTAATATAATGTTCATCTCTTTGCACCTAAATACAACCATAGTGTGCAGCAAAGATTTGTAAAACTGGGAATGAAGAGAAGAACAAGAAAAACCTCCCTCTGATGTGGCAACATACTGTAAATATAGAAAGTAGGAAAAAAGAGAAGAGGAGTAGAAAGCTTTGCATATGAATATTAGTTTTTTTCTTCACACTGTAGCAGCACAAGCTGAGAGCTGGGGCGCAGAGGAGTGAGAGAGCCAGTGTTGGAGTAAAATATGGAAAGGTTGAGCAGGAAGAAAAGACATGGAGAAGCAGAAAAAAAGATAAAAAATAGAGTGAGCAGCAGACACAAGGCGTAAGGAAGAGATAAGGTGATTAGAGGTAAAAGGGGATTGTGGGGTATCAAGCCACCCAGGCAAGGATATTAAAAATAAATCCCTCAACACACTAAATCCACCTCTATGATATTTTAAGTTTAAGTTCAAGTGAGAGTGTGAGGGCATTCAGACTGTGTCCCAGATTTAAAGGTTCAGGAAATCTTTTTGGAGGAAAAAGTCGATATGACAAAACCACAAGTACGGGAGCATGCACTCAGCATGCAGACTGCTTAGACATGAGAGGTGGCTTGGCTTGTTTTAAAATCAATCAGTATGCCTTATTATTAGTATAATCATAGGTTTTAATTAACCAGATTTGTCCTGATGTCAGCTTGATCTTTCAGTACAAGAAATAAAGTGTGTTAGATTGAGCTTTACCCTCATCTTGGCACAGGCGTCTTGTGTGGATTCCGTCCCCCTCAGCTCCTTTACCAGCATTGAGCCCAGGTACTATTGAAAAGGCAAACAGATGTTGGGTAAATACATCAACTTCATGACTGTTTTAATACTTATAACATCTGCTAGATGCACTTGGGGGCAACAAACAGAAGCAGTTTCATGCAAGTTTGGTGGCAGCTGCAAAGTCTCATTTTGTTAACAGCTTCTCAAAGACATGTTGGAAATTTTTAACCATAAATCTAAAGAGCAGTCTCTTATAGTTAAATAAAGTGGATTAAATGAAGGTAGAAATTTAAATTGTAGCTCTGCTCTTCTCCAATGAAGGAATACCTCACCTACATTCAGTTCTGCAGATGAACTCAAACGGAAATTATGGAAACAAAGTCTAGCAGCATGGAGAGTCATCTGCTGTCAAATTTCTTTGCAGTTTTGATGGAGATGACTGAAGAATTAGTCAGAGCCATCCTCTCAAATGATGAACAGGCCATCCTGCTGCTATCAGTAGGACATTGCTGTTCTCAACAGTACTGCTCCTGTCTAGGTCCTGAGCTGTGACAGCTGTTTCAGTGCTTCAGCTGCTTGCAGCAATGACCCTGCTTCATGGCTTGATTATGATAAAATGGCCTGAGTCACCCTGCCAAATGATCAGGAAGCACTGCTGTAGCTGAACATTACACTAATTCCTGCTGAAGAGAATATCAGAGCCTCAGCATCTTTTCTATCCAAATCCCGAATTATGACACCTGCTTCATCACTGTCTAGCTCATAGACAGTATTTCAAAGATATTGCATTCAGGTCTGAACACTGAAACCGATGTGGAAGTGCCTTAAACCTGCAGCCCTAATAACAGCCAGTAGGGATGAATTCTCTGCGTGCAAAAGAAGTCAGATTGTATTAAACTCTATGGGAAATGAACAATAAGCCCTCCTTATCTATGACCTCAACAAACAGCAGCCCCAAACAGATTTTTTCATAGTTTTCTGCAGTAATCCAGGGAGAACCTCTCTGTCACAGCAACATACACCAGCAACAGAGAGGCAGAAAAGGCAAACATTCACCTAGCAACATGCACATCTTCATACTTTTGGGTGCAGAAGGCCAGAAAAAGCCTGAATAACACTGTTCTAAAATTATTGGAGTAAAATAGAGAGACCTAAATTATTTTTGTAGTCATCAAAACCTGCTTAAAGCTTCATGTATTGGTCTTATGACGATCATGTTCTCCGAAGGGAATTCTCTCTGATGACGTTTTTACTTGTTATTAAAACTAACCGTTACTCAAATTATTTTATTCCTACTACTATTAGACTTTTAAGTGCACAATGTATTATTTATTTTTTATTAATTAATTTATCTAATATATGTATAAACTACAGTGCACCATCACCCTGAATAGGCTTCATGGTTTAAATGTAGGATTATCTTGTTTTGTAGTATATTGTTGTGCAAGCTGCTCTTAACTAATTATCCCTATGGAGGATAAATAAAGTTGTTGGGTGACTGCTTGAGATCAGCTTATGGTCTTAATCGAAAATATATTTAATACATCATGTTAACTTTTTAAATTATGATTTCTGTTAGAACAGTGGTTCTCAAACTGTAGGGTGCAGAGCTGCTGCAACCAGGTGAAAAATATGAAGTGAAAAAAGGTAAGTATGGATTTTTTTTCCTAGGAAAAAACAATCAAGAGTTTGCTGATGCAATTGCACTGATTTTTCAATTATTTAAGTGAAATTCAACATGGATCTTTAATTGTGGGGTGTGCATTTTTGTGTGGTGTGGGACACAACTTTTTTAGCTTCTTAAGTGGGACATGCCTATAAAAGTTTGAGAACCTCTATGTTGGTCTAAAAAGACGGTGAAGCAGGGCAAGATTTCAGGCAGGCCTGCAAGTACAATCAGATAATGTATGAGTGTGCAGTGTCCTGAGGTGTCTCAATCAGATCCACCTCTCTGTTGTCACATCCAGTTTCCAAACAGCAGGATGGCGATGGCAAAAATGCTCAGTCTGAAGCTTCACTAACCAGTATGTAATGTCGAAGTGGCTTGTCCATCTTTTACAAGCAGTGTATGGCCTACCTGCAAATCTTTTGTGCTGATAAAAAGTTATCTGCAAACACAATCCCAACTCAGTGTGGGATTCCACTGATCACAAGTTCCTTCAAACCCAGTAACTAATCACTGCTAGGCCTGTCGAGTTTACAAGTTGGCCGGCTCGGCCTGGACTTAAACAGTATGAACAATGTGGAAGGCATAGAGTAGATGCCTTCCTACATTGCTCATATGGAGTTTCATTAAATGCACGCAGATGCACACAGAAGTGATTACATCAACCTTGAGAGGCTCCCTGAGGTACATTAACATTGCTGTCTGGCAGATCCTTCTGTCTGGAGACTTTGCAGTCAGTCATTCTGTACACGTAGTATTGGATTTAATAAAGAAGCTACTAATGGTGACGGTGTTTTACAGGGACAATGTTTATGTTGGCATTAGAGCACTTAATGGGTGTGACATTCACCACCTCAGAGTGATTGCCCAGCTTTTGGAAGGGGCTTTATTCCCCAAAGTGGGACCCTAACCGGGCTTTTAGTAAATTAGAAGAGAAATATTTACAGCGTTATTTATCTCATTTCTTTAATGCAACAATAAATGACTCCAAAGTCAAGGACCAAAGTATTGACCTCACGTGATTCATCTTAAATCTGACGAGCGACACATTTGCTTGCAGTGCCAAAACATGATTTTGAGCAAATTGCTTTGCATGATGAGTTGCTTTTTTTTTTTAGCATAGACTTTGACTATAGAGTCTAGTCCTTGGCAGATCAGAAAGAGGTTGTCTGGGCATGTTAATACTTTGTTTGACTCAAGCTAACAACGTTAAATCGCTGTTATGGCTGGGTTGCTGGCAGTTATCCTAGAAATTGCATTATAGTTGCACACAAGGCCAGCTGCTGTCTTGTACACCATGTCTCGGGCAGCAATTTTTGTCTTTTATTTGCTTCAAATAAAATTCAAGGCAACATATAAGACTAGGATTCTATAGCCAAGCTAATAATGGTTCTGTGAGCCTAAATAAAGATACTTTAACACATAAATGCGGAGTGAACCACCTCAGTGGAGTAGAAGTGGAAGTAATAATGTTAAGGTGCTCAAAATTAACAGGACAAACTAAAAATTTTAAAAATAAAGATTGATTAAAGATTGGATGAAAATCCTTTGCAGTCAATGACTGCCTAAAGTCTTGAACCCATGGACACCATCAAATGTAGTTTCCTCCCTTGAGAGGCTTTGCCAGGCCTTTACTGCAACTGCCTTCTGTTCCCACTTGTTTCTGTGTCTCTGCCTTCAGTTTTGTCTTCAGTATCTGAAAAGTTCCTCTGATGAGTTAAGATTAGGAGACTGATTTGGACATTGAAAAATAACCAGCTTCCATGCCTCTTGGGTTGCTTTTGAAGTGTACGCTGGGTCATAATTCAACTGCACTGTAAACCACGGTTCAGTCAGTTTTGTAGCATTTGGCAGAATTTGAGCAGAGTATAGCCCTGAATATTTAATTGTAGCAGAATTAATCTTGCTACTTCTATCAGCAGTCACAGCATCAATAAATACTAGTGACCCAGTTCCAGTAGGATTCATACATGCCCATTGCATAACATTGCCTCCACTATGTTTGACAGATGTTATGGTATGCTTTGAATCATAAACTGTTCCTATCCTTCGTTGTATTGTTCTTTTCCCATCATTCTGGTAAAATTAATACTGTTTTCATCTACGAAGGAGTTTTACTTAACCGAGAAAATAATTCTGTTATCATCCACTTAGTTGTCTTCTGTGGTCTTCCAAGCCTTTTGGTGTTGCTGAGGCTGTCAGTGCATTCCTTCTTTTTAAGAATTTAACTTTTAAGTCTAAAAGGTTTATTTTGTGTGGGTTTTTTCATCCTAATAATGGCCTCCTTCACTTGCATTTCTTTGAACCTCATATTGAGAATTTCAGAACAGTTACCAAATGCAAGGTCAACGCTTGGAATCAGCTCCAGATCTTTTATCTGCTTGGTTTGTCAGGGAATAATGAGGGAACAGGCCTCTCCTGGCCATGAAACTGCTTGTCAGTCAGTTGTCCCTCTTCTTTTGAGCCTCTGAAATTCGAGAACTATGTATAAAAACAACTGTGATTCCTAAACAGTTAATGTAATTCTTCTGTGAAACCCCTTGATTTAGAGCTAAAAGTCTACTCTTTAATCGCATTTTGACTGTTTAATTTAAAATACACTGTAGTGGTGCACAGGACAAAAATTACAAAAAAAGTGACATTTTTCAAAAATTTATGGACCTAACTGTATGATGTTTATCATTTTCAATATCTGCTAAACACCGTGTACATCTAAGGCTGCTGGGCTTGCCACCAATAAAAAGTTGCTGACTTTAAAACCACAATTGTAAACTACATGTTGGTGTCAAAGAAAAAGCTGGAGGTCACCAAACATTAGGGATTAAGTTGCTTTATCATGACCCAAATACATCTTTGAATGAAATGTGCATCCAATACAATATCTGCTGAGATATTTCCTTCCTGGACCAAAGTAGTGGACTGCCTGATAGACGATTCCATCCTAAAAGCCATTTAACTGATCACTTGTTATAAAATGTTGTACATAATGATTATAGTGATTTTATAATCAATCCATTTGAACACTATTAGCTAGTATTATACAGTATGCATGCAATTTACATTAGCCACAGAGATTTTGTATCTTTAAAAGCTCTTTTTCATTATTAAGAACAAGGACAGAGAGTCTGTGCTGAGATTATATTGTTGTTAATGATGTAGTGTGTTTGGTAATAATGTCAGTGTCTGCAGGGTTTTACATGAAATGGATTTGTAATAACTTCAGATAATAATTTCAAGCTCTGCTTGTAAAGCTGACATAATAAAGTTGCGATGTTATCTGAGGTGCCGCTGAAAGTAGATGAGAGAATTTTGTTTATTTAGAGCCCGAGTTGAAAATGAGAACAGTACTGATATATCTTTTGTTCCGTTGTGGCTTTTTTTTACAATCCCTCTTTTTCTGTTAAAACAAACACAATGCAGTCTTCATCAGTGTCTTATCCATCTAATTTACTCTTATTCACTTTCCAGCTCCCGTCATCTCGCCAGTATTCACACTGAGTGCTCTGCCTGGCGCTCTCTTCAGGCTCGCGCTCATTTATCTCACTTTCTGAGCTTTCTGGAGCCTGTTGTCCTGGGACAGAGAGCATTAGAGATGTTGTCATAAATGGCTCCATGAAAGCACCACCACATTTTCCCTGGTGGCCCACCCGTCGTGCGCTTCTCCCATTTTCCCAAACACATTGCTCGTGTAGTTATACAACTGCCAGAAGCCTAATGGTCCAAGCTGCTGCTATCAATCTTCCAAGGTGTGAAAAGTAAGAAGGGGAGATTTTTAACAGAGGGAAGACACACACTCTTGGGAAACTTACCTGTTTTTCTTGTTTTGATTTATATTTGACATAAGAATCACATTTGAATTCTCATCTTTTTCTTCTCATTCTTCTGCTCTCTTACATAATATCTAAACTCATAACTACTCTGTCTTCATCATAGTGGCATCGAACCATCCAATCTAAGAAATCCATTTATATTCGCTCACAGTGTTTTTGAGAGCAAATGTTAAATTGCTTTCTGCTTACCAAGTAAGTAATCATTTCTGTCTGGATGCTCAGTATGTAACCCCTCAGAGGTGCAAGGCTGTATCTGTGGTAACATGGATATGTAACATCCTTTACGTAACTGGCAAAGGTCTAAATTTACCAAAGTACAGAGAATAAGCGAGTGCAGTATTGACTGAGAGGTGAAGCTGAGGGTCACTGATTTTTAATAATATTAACTTCAGTGTAATTTGATAGCATTCAAATTGAGCTGAAATGTTTAGTTAGTTACTCCAATAATCAATCACCAGAAAAGTATAAATGGTTTTTGATTATTGGTAATAAGAACAGAACAGGAAATTTTCTACTATTGTGAAGACGTTTTATAGAGCAAACATTCAATAAACAAACAGTTCAAGAAAATCATATGTAGATTAATATGAATTCTCAATGACATGTGACGTGCAGAGTATGACTCACATAGGCCTCGTAGTCACAGGACTGAAAGATGAGCTTCTCGGGGTGATGCTGCCAGTACTGCACTGGAGTAGACGAGGTGGCCTCGTTGGGGGGACGCAATGTGATTGGCTCACACCACTCGCCTGCCTAAAACCACAACCAATTGCATGTCAGTATGCAACCAGGATTACACAAGACTAAAACATGACATGGAGGCTTGTGCTGCATATCCCATGTTGACCTAATAAAAATGTGTAAGTTTGTAATGTAACAGCTTTCTTGACTGAATTTGAACATGTCATCAAAGGGACACACTTTGGAGAAGATTCAAAAGGAAATTAAACTTAGATGAATTATGCTTGGAGTCTGCATGTTCTCATGCTTCAGCTCAGCTTAAGACTCTGCGCTGCTGCTCAACATTTCTTCACCCAGTAAAAGCTTTAACCATTTTAAACAGAAGAGAATGCCTAAATCCTACCCTCATACCTCTCAAATGTCTCAGAATAATGAGCTTTTTTTTTTTTTTTTAACTTTTTTTTTATAAATTAAACCAGATGATTTTTGCATGTGGAGGAATTCATATATCCTCTGCCAGACACTGCATTTTTATGCACCCGTTCATATCTTTGTTTTTGTTTGCCACAAAGCTGACAAACTGCGGAGGTGAGATCCTCTAATCCCATGCAAAAATGTTGAATAAGCAGCTCAGGGATGAACCTTTAGGAAGAGCCAGTGGTCAATTCTGTGCTAAACTCCGCCAGTTTAAACACATTAAACCATTTTCTCCTCACACTTCCCTTGTGAGAAAAAAAAGCAAAAGTTTTTAGTGTACCACTTTAATGACCAAATGTGTCTAGAGAGACGTGAGCTGCAGTAATTGTTCTCTGGGGTCTTGCTTTCCAAAAAAAAAAAGAGAAAACAGAAGGTGAGGGAAGAGCTGGGATGAGAAATGTGTGTTAACAATCATAGAAACACTGTGACAGTCAGAGAACAGGGGTAATGACACAGAATAAGGATGTTTCCTCCTCCTTTTAACATTTATCCTTCTATTCCAGCAAAGATGATTCAACTGAGATTTGTTTCTGCAAATGGGGGGATACACTTTGACGCACACACACTTAAAAAGATTCATCAGGGTAACCATACTGTGTGTTAGACTGCACTGATAGGCTCTGTGATTCACACGGAGACACTAAAAGACCCCAATCATGCTGAATCAAAACACAGCTGCTGCCTCAGATGTGTGCTCACATGAAAATGTGCATGTGCCCGAAATCACTGAAAGTCATAAAGTTCTAATTTTGCATTTCAGATGAGGAAAGATGAGCTGCTTACTTGGAAAAGTCTTGTTTGTTCAGAACTTTAAAGTAATAATCAGTTTACTTGGAAAAAAAAACAGTCATTTTTTTCAAGCATGTATGTTTTTTTTTAGCCAAACTACTGAAGATAAACATTCATTTCTAAAGCCATACATTAAGCCTAATTGCATACATTTGCAAGTGTATTTGCAAGTACGCACATATTTAATATTTTTTAGGTATATGTCTAAAGCTGAATTTGATTACACATCAACTCAGCATAAAATTCGTAATGATTCATCGTGGAGTGGCCTCCGTAGCACAATGATGATGTATTTACAGCTCCTTGTGAACCATTGAAAAGTGGTTACAAGAAAGGTACAAAATTTGATGAACTGATTAAGAAAAATTGGGAAAATGATACAATTCATGTGACATATTACAAGGTATTCATGACTTAGTGTTGTACTTGCCTAACATTCGTGACACTTCATTGAGGGAAAAATTTGCCAAACCAGCTAGATGTGGTTATGAAATATTAGGATGCATTTATGATATTCACGAAGCAATTACATCTGTCTGTACAACACCACTGTGACATGTTGTGAGGGTTTACTAAATTGTAATCCTTTGTAAAAGTTTTTGAAATTTGAAAACTGGCACCCCAACATCTGTGATAAAAGAAGGGGTTTACAAAGTCTTGCAAATCATTATAACGCTCAACAAATTCAATCACAATTTACTTATAACATGTTTATAATTCATGTTGATTCATAATCATTCTCATGTAAGTGGGATTGGGGCTTAAGTAGCAAAGACTGCTGCCTGTGACAGAGGGTTTGATTGCAGCAGAATACTGATGATTAATTACTTTAAAAAAAAACAATCAAAGAGAACATGTCTAGCTTGCATCTCATGGTTTAAAGGCTGTCATTTGATTAATGATATCCGTCTGTCCGTCCATCTCTTTTCTTCCGCTTATTCAATTCAGGGATGCAGGGTGCTGCAGCTTATCCCAACAGTCATAGGGCAAGAAGCGGAGAACACCTTGAACAGGTCGCCAGTCTGACAGAGGGCTAACGCAGAAAGACAGACAACCATTTACACCTACAGCCAATTTAGAATCACAAATTAACCTAACTTGAATGTCTTTGGACTTTGAGGAAGCTGAGTACCCAGGGAGAACCCACACAGGCACAGGGGAGAACATGCAAACTCCACACAGAAAGGCCCCAGCCTGCCAACAGATTTAAACCCAAGACTTTCTAGCTGTGAGGTGACACTGCTTACCACATAACTACTGTATTACTAATAGTTAATTTTTAATTATCCTGTCCTGATTATGAAATACATGATTGACATGAAGCTCATTAGCCTCTTTTTGTTTAGGATAATACATTATAGCTTCAAAATACTACTAGAATCAGATTTTCATTTCTTTAAAGCATTTAAAAGAACACATTTTGGTGTTAAAGTACAAGTGTTGAGATTTTCTACTTTTTCTTATTAAGAAATGACTTAAAACTAATCACTCTATCACTATTTGACAAACTATTATTTACTGCTAATCATTTTTGGACAACAGTGATGCTCTGTAACACTTAGGAATAAACCTTATAAGGCTGTGATGAGGTTTATGGATTTAATTAATTGTTAGCTTTGGTATTCTTTGGGACCATCCGAATTTTTGTGAGATTTGTATCTATGATTATGACCATTCATAATACTCTCCTGGAATCCATCCCTCTCTCCCACTTCCTGTCTCCATTCATCCCTCCATCATCTCCTCCCTTCCTCACCATGCTGACTTGAGCCATCTGTCGCTCCAGCTTGGATCGCGGCACGTCCTCAAAGTAGTTGTCATTGCTGCGCTGCCTGCGCCGGGCGTCCGCCTGCATGATGAGGTGCTGTACGTCCAGCGATCCACCTGGGACCCCTGCTGTGTACGCTGCCTGGCCTACAGATGGGCTGAGCTGGGGAGGAGTGTGGTTTCCCCCGGGCTCCTGGTACAAAACAGGTGTGGGCAGATTGAAAAGGTTAAAGTAAGCAGTGGTTTTATACATCATTTTATAATGTGCTATGCCACTGCTTAAAGTGCAAAAGTAGGTCAGTTCCATGCTCTGTGCAGTATCACATATTTTTCACTTATTGTGTTGCCTTTCTGCTGAGTATCTAAAACTGTTTTGCAAAATTGAGGACAAAAGGCACTGTCCTGTTACTAAAAGGTCTCAGTAGATCCATCAGAGTGTCCTTAATCACAACACTGAACCCACACCCGCTCTGTGCAAGTCACTTTAAGTGAAAGCACTTGCTAGATCCTTAAAGTGGGAAATGATGTTCATTTAAGAGGTTTTCAAACTTGAGTGGTAACTCAAATTCCCCAAAGAATTAGGAATTTTAATGGTGCAGTGGCCTTGCAAAATAGAAGGTCAATTATTTCCCCAGAGAAGTTGTTTGCTTTTAGTTGATTGCATAGAAGAAGACTCTCAAAGAAGCTTGCTAATATTTTCTTGCCTGTGCAAGCTCAAGCATTGCATTTCGGTTCTTGGCTGGAGCTTCGTTCTGTTCCTTCACCCATTTGTGCATCATACAAAGCTGTCTGCCCCTGTTTGCACAGTATTACTGAGTAAACGCAGGCCTCTGCTCACACACAGCAAGAAAAAGGGCTTGAGTGCAACACTTTGTTCTGTACTGAGCTGTACTGTATAAGCTTGCTGTGCTTTAATGATAGATATTTGGAAAATCTTTAGAAAACTTTGAGAAATTAAGGCTGAAATCAGCAGTCTAGTAATTTATTAGTTGTTCAAAAGGATCATTTGATTGGCATAGTTTGCAAAGTTTGTCGGTTTTGTATTTTTTAAAATGTGGATTTTGAAAAGTGGAATTTTAATGAACACTGATAGATGCATTCAACCAGTACAACATGTATACCATATATATGGCATCTGGATGAAGCTAATTCACAGCCCTTGTACCTGGTTTGGCTTTTAAATCACGGTGAAAAAGATAATAATTTAATGTTTTACAATTTTTTTAAGACTCAGCAGTTAATTTAAATGGAATTGACTGATTACTGATAGTGGCAAGAATTAATGGATGAAGCCCTTGCATTATGTTCCAGATGACTATCACCTAGTTTTTTTCTCTTATTTTAAAGGCTCAGTACATAAATATTATTTATAGAAGGACCCGTTTAGAAACAGAGGGCAGTTTTGCAAAAAAAAAGAAGCCAAAAACAAAAAAAAAAAACCCAACACGTTCAGGATTGCTGTTGATGCTCGGGGCTTCTCTGGGCTTGATGAAACCAAGATATTAGAGTGTAGCCCTGATGGGAGAAGGAAAGCCAATTGCTTGTGCTAACCACATCCAGAACAAGCCAGCAGGGAGGAAATGGCAGCGGGTCAGCCATTTTGTGCCTCCCTGAGAGATCAGGGTAATCATCTGGGTGGTGCAGCAGTAGTGACGAGGCTCAAGCTCACTCAGAGAAATAAAGAGCAATCTGGCAAGGGAAGTAATGTCTTATAAAGTCATGATAATTGAGCACACTTTAGTTTAGATATTGTTCAGGAGTGTGGTGATGAAGCCAGCATATTGTCTGCTTACAGAAACCCGCTTACCCTTAAGGAGATGGCCCGTGGAGGTTTCTGTGGGGTGTCTTCGTGTAGCCGGTCCCCCAGTGAGGCCAGAATCCGTTTTCTGTGTCCAATAAGACTAATCTTCAGTACCTGAATAAACACACAGACATGAGAAATTAAGGGCCATCCATTTATCTATCTTCTTCCACTTATCCAGTTCAGGGTTGCAGGGGTGCTGGAGCCCATCCTAGCTGCCACAGGGCAAAAGGCAGGACACACCCTGGGCAGAACAAGAGTCCATCACAGGTCCAACTCAGAGAGAGACAGACCACCATACACTCACATTCACACCTACAGTACGGTCAGTTTAGAATCACTAATTAACCAAACCTCTTTGCATATCTTGGGACCGTGGGAGGAAGCCGGAGTACTCAGAGAGAATCCACACAAGCACGGGGAGAACATGCAAACTCTACATAGAAGGGCTCAAGCTGGCTGGCTAGTGAATTCAAAACCAAGAGGTGACGATGATAACCACCACACTGCCAAGAAATTAAAGTTACTTTAGGAATGCTAAGCATTTCAAGATACGAAATGTGATTATTTTATGCCATGATAAATTTCATGTCCTGGGGGTTTGGACAGGCACCTATAACTCTGGAATTTTTACTAATGTTCTAGCTCCACACAAAGTTTCATAATGTGTTAAAACAAAAGAAAGGTATTGCCCAAAAACTACTCCGCTGGCAAAAAATGATGACTCTCACTTTCATTTGCATAATTTAAAACAACTTTTATAGAGAGTAAAAGACTTCAAAGGCTCTCAGATGGGATAATATCAAGATTATATGTGCAGCTGCAAAATAATGCAAAAAAGGTAACAGATCATCATCATGAGCATAAAATGGAGATAATACTACTATTCTGAAAAGGGTTTCATTGGAGAGCACTGCAGACCACTTAAGGGCACACTAATGAGTGCATAATTATATAAAATTCCCTTGAGAACAGGCATGCCATTATTGTTATTACATAACCAACATGGCTTGGATGGCTCTGCTCAAACTACTAGATGTGCTGAACAAGCTAATAGAGTGCAAACCATGCCTTAAACACTGTAAATATTAGATATCTCTAAGACTTTAACATACAGAGCACACTAAAGAGAAACAGGCAAGAAAAAATGATTTATTCTTGCTCCTTTGTCATGTACTCATCTATTTTTATTCAAATTAAGAAACTGAAATAGCCTGAGGAAGCATTTGAGATGGATATGGAGTTTAACTTATGTCATGTAGGACATGACAGTTCTGAGCAATCGGGTAACTCAGTGGCTGGTCTGCTGACTTTAGCTTCTGGGGGCAACAGCAAAGTTTTTTGGGTTCTGAGTAAAACCGTATTTGACCAAGGTTTTCATCCCTATCCACCGTTCGTTATTTACAAATGCAAGTTTTTAAATAGGTTAATAAAAGGCTAAATCCATTTCACCTGCAATTCACCATCATTTGGTGGAGGAGGGATAATGCTCTAGTGCACAAAGTAGTCCATACAGGCATCATTGTATGAGTTTGGTTTAAAAGAACTTGACAGATCCACACAGAGCCCTGACCTCAATCCTGTTGAACACCTTTGGGATGAACTAAAGCAAAGATTTTGAGTCAGGCCCTCTCGTCTAACATCAGTATCTGACGTCACAGATGCTCTTCTGGATGAACAGGCAAAAATTCCCACAGACACACTCCAAAATCTTGTAGAAAACCTTCCCAGAAGAATGGCGGGTGTTATAGCTGCAAAGCGGGGACCGACTCCATATTGAATTAAAAGCTCACAAAAAGCTAAATCCTTGTCAGGTTATCCGATGCACTTCGACAAACACCATCCCTTTTGCAAACGAGGTCTACTCAGGCATGACTGGTCTTTATTACTTGGACTACATATGCACTACAAACAGAAAGCATAAAGCTGGCAGTACCAAAAACAGCATCTTCCTTGTTTTTCATAGAGATTAGGAGATTAAATTGATGGTGGACTTAAAAAAGAAAAAAAAAATCAGAATTTTAGGTGGTAGAATCTTGAAATTTTTAAAAAAATAAATAAGACCACAACATCAGGATTCACATACCTTACTTCATTTGCACATCCAGCCCCAGGTCTCATATGCACGAATTTGCTGTTTCTGTGTAATTCTAAAGGTGTACAGGTTATAGCTTCATATTTATGAGTTATATCAGCCTCCTCGTCTGACAGCTGGCAAAAGCATATTTCACAAAATGTCAAACCACTCTTTAAGAGAGCTTTGAAAAGAGAATGGCTCATCAATTCAATGGCCAGGCTTCCAAAAGGCTTGCTTTATGAATTCTAAAGACCTGCTTCCAGTTTTAAAGCTAAGGTAACCATGCCTTCAGCTCAATAGCTATTCATTAATCTTTTCTTCTAATCAAGAAAGCAAATAATTGCATTTCCCAAAATACCTATTCTCAACTAGTACATCTATACCATTAATTTGCTGTCCTTTTAGGTCCTTTAATAAAACATTGTTACTGACAGCTGAGAGTGTACTGGGAGGTTTTGCTCTGACAGCCATTAAATGCAAATTCAACAATATGAGATTGTGGCAAGTTTGTAATTGTCTATTGATTTTCCCCAGGCTCTCATTATGCAGTTACAGAGAAAAAAAAACATGCACTTGGAATCTAATGAAAGGATTCATTCTTCTGGTCACCAGGCCTCCACTGACTGTGCCAGTTACTGGGTGTTCTTAAGAGGTAACCTAGAACATGGCACCCTTACAGAGATGTTCTCTTTGCACCTTCTGGCACCGCACTTCAATATACAACAAACTTCTGCGGGTTTTATAGCGCTGCCTCTGGAGGTCTTCCAGTAAATGTATTTATGTGCATGAGAGAATTTGGAAGTGTCTTCAGGGCAAAGGGTGGTAATTAGCCTCATTGGTGTCAGTCTAATGATTCTCCAACAGCCTCTTTGAGTCAGCGCTACATAAAATCTCTCACACCAATTACTGCTCCACATCTGCAAAAGAAACAGAAAAATACAAAGAAACAGACACACGGTGGTGTAGAAAGCACATAGTTTGGCTCAATGCATGTAAGCACAAACAACCAAAGAGAAGATAAATAAATAAACCATATTCCTTGCATGCTGAATGAAGTAGATATGCAAACAACTCATATATAATTTACAGAGTAAGTCCAGAAGTCTTGACGTTTTCTGTGGTAAGTAGGTCTCATAATTTTTATTTTATTTTCATAAAATGAAGAAAGAGCTGTTTGAGCAGTGGTGTGTTTGAAAAATACACCACGGCCAGAACTGGGCTGAACTACACTGGCCTTCACTGCTGTATTTTAATTGTTAAATTTAGACAGATCAAAGGGAAATGAAGAGCAGAGCTGGGACTAGCTGTTAGTGGAACAAATTGGCACATTATATCCACACCATGGTTCCCCCACCAGTTTTACTCACTCATTTTTCCCATCCTTTTTTCCCTTCTTTTCCCCATATCTAACCAGCTTTTTCATGAACACATGTCAGCAATACTTCAGCCTCTCAGTCTCAGTTTCAGTCTCAGTCTATTCATTTTTGACACTGACTTACTGGATTTAGTGTAGTATCATCAAGTGATTTTTGTCATTTATTTAAAGTATCAGCATTAATTTATTATGATGTGCCACTCAACCAGCTGATTATTTTCTGACATTAATAGACCTGACTGTAAACATAATACATTCTCTGCCTTTTAAGACTAGAAATGATGATAGAGAAAATCTGGGCAGATACTTATGTTTAAAATAATTAAAATATTTGTTAGTCTGTTTTGTTTTTGTTTTCATTTATTTTCCCTTTGTGAAAGAAAAACAAAGACTTCTTCATTTTTTATAAAATAACTGGGCTGCGTTTTTGGTCTGGCAGTTCTTCACACTATTTCTGAGCTTTTAAGCAGTGTAAAATTGATGTGACACAACAGAGAAACATCGGCTTCTGACGCTGGTAAAGCCTATCTTATTTGCGGATATTGGACAAAATATTGGTGCAAGTCAACTGTGTGACTCGTTCCCACTGAATGCATTAGGCATACTAATAACTTTGTCTTTTGTCATGATTCCAGTGCTCCATAACTATCCCATAAAATTGTCTCTGTGTATCATCTTTTAATTTGAAGACCTTTTAATTTGAAGACCTTTTGAACTGCTGCTTGGTGGACCAGATATTTTGTTGTACATTGAGATTCAGTGCACAGTCGTTGATATCATGCCACATTGGACACCAGTTGCCAAATTTTATTGGCTATTCACCATTTATCAGCAACAAGAACCTCTCAAATTTACCTCACCTCCATACAGGAGATTGTCCTTGACTGTGATGTTCTGATGCCATGTATTATGTTCTTTCAGTGGAAACAGTTTAACTAGCCTCAGTAAGTTTTAATTTGCCCATTAATCTATAATTCAGTCAATCCAGCAGCAACTACAAGATTTTAAGATAAGATAAGATGAGATGAGATGAGATAAGATAAATCCTTATTGTCACTGCACAGTCATACTTTGTACAATAGTACAACGAACTTGGGAAGCTATTTCATGTTGGTGCAGAAAAGATAGGAATCAGGAATCAATAAACAAGTATATATACAAAGAAAGAATAAAAAGTTACATAAAGTTAAAGAGCATTGTGCAGTGTGTGTTGTTTATTGCACATGGTCCACTTGGTCAAGTGTATGTGTTGATTAGGGCTATTGCCCTGTTGCAAAAACTGTTCCCGAGTCTGTTTGTCCTTGACTTCCGCACCCTGAGTCTCCTGCCAGAGGTCAGCAGCTTAAACACCTGGTGTCCTGGATGAGTGCAGTCCCTCGGGATGCTGTGTGCCCTCTTGAGACAATGGGTGCTGTAGAGGGCCTCCTGTTGGGCCATCTTCACAATTGCTGAGGTGTTGAAGCTCCATTTGAGGTCTGCGTGCATGTACTGGAAGCTAGGCACCATCTCCACACACTCCCCATTGATGCAAATGAGCTGCATATCAGTTTCCCTCCTCTTAGAGGATTTAGTAACCACAGTGTGTCAGACCATGTAAAGTTACAGAGTGGGGGTCACCGAGGGCTGAGGTGCATAGCTGTGCGTTAGTTTCAAACCCCCTATGTATCAACATCAGCTCATTGAGAGCTTTATGGCCAAGCAGATGCATGTAAGCTTTACATCACCAAGTACAATGTTAAGCAGAGGATGGGGTGATGTAAAGTACACCAGCACTGGACTCAAAGATCGCAAAGATTGCAAGCAAGGCTCTCTCATCCAGTATCAGTGTCAGACCTCACAAATGCTCTTCTGGATAAATGGGCAAAATTTCTCACAGAGTCCAAAATCTTGCAGAAAGCCTCCTCAGAAGAGCGGATGGTGTTATAGTTGCAAAGGACGGGGCCAACTCCATATTAATGCCTATGGCATAAAAGCTCCTACGTGTGTAATGTAGGTGTAGGTGTCCCAATACTTGTGTAGTGCATTTGTCATGTAGTATGGCTCTTATGGTTAAGTCTTCTCAAGTATGATGAGCTGCTGCGTTTTCTTGACTTATGTAATAGTAAATAGGCGTTACATAAAAATGATGACTCTGTAGTGTAGAAAATGACCTGTATGATAGATTTTCTACTATATAGAAAAGGTTATAAAATGTACAGACTCATGCCAATCTCCTGAGAGACAATAGCATGACACAGTCCTCACACTGCTGTTTCATCAAACACACACACTCCGGAAAGAGCAAAGTAATTGCCTTGCATGGTATGAATCTGTGTGTGTATCTGTGTGTTACACTTTGCCTTATGCAACAACATCTACTTCAAATACAGTAGAAGCCTCAACCTCGGTCTGAAGTTCAACTGTCACCATAGCAACACGGAGCTGCAGCAGCAGTCACCCACTCACACTCATCCATAAAATAAATAAATAAATAAAATACACATGCATGTGGATGTGTACTCACACACGCGCACAAACAGCTCAAACAGCTGTTTCAAAGCCTGGTGAAGAAGATTATATTGTTATCCCTGAATGGATGTGAATTTAAATGCAACCCAACCATTATTGTTAAAACACACACTCACTCTCTTCCTGATGCTTGACTGCAACACCAGCCAATTTGCATTTAAATTATATTCATAGCAGGTGTGTATATACTGCTAGGAGAAGTGCTGAGCTACCACAGCATACACTCCTCTGTACCTCCATCCGCCATGTCTATCTTTTGCTATTACACCAGATTATGCTTTTATTTAAGCACAATTCTTTTCAAATCAGCTCAGACACAGAGCTCAGATGATATAACCTTGATAAGGCAACGCTTGTACATTCTGTTCCAACAGCAAGCCAACACACAGACAGGTGGGAAAAAAGTGAAGAAAAAAAATTGCTCAATGGATATAAACAGCATTTCTGTCAGTGCGGGTGCAGAAAAAATTTGATTGATGCTGACAGCAGAATAAATCTGGCATTATTCTCTATTTTATCGCTGTCAGCAAATATCATTAAAAAACCAAAACCAGCAATGTGTTAGTTTACCTCGCAATCATTTTCTCACTCCCTTACCTGGTGTATTTGTAAGAAAGCTTATTCACATTAAACAGTTTAAATGTTAACTAGAACATTAGTGTCATAGCAGCTCATCCAGCTCACAATCCATTAAAATTCATAGGTTATTGTAATGTGTAAAGTACAGAAAAAAGTGATACATTTTCTTGTCATTGGTTGGCTGTTTTGCACAAACTAATGAGAATTAAAATCCACTGAGAACTCAAGGAGGCTCACAAACAGTCATATTCAAGATAATGGTTGAATTCTAGCCCAGCCCTAGCCTAACTTAAGACAGTATTGCGCTATAAATAAACCTAATGACATTTATGTATAGAGGGCAGAGAGGCACACGCAAACACTCAGTTTATGAATAGTACAACCCAGACCAAAACTCTAGGAGGAGTAGCAATTCTTGTGAAAATGGAAAAGTGTAAAACAAAAAACATGCCATCGACCTTGAGCACAAATTGGGTGAAAACACATTAGGTGGTCATTGTGTGTAAGTTTGATTAAATTCTGGCCAATACTGTAGGAGGAGTAGTGATTCTTGTGAATCATGAGTGGACAGACACCTCATCATGGCATTGCGTTAACCATCAATCATTAATCACATTCTGCAATAACCAACTTGTATTTTAAATGCTTTTAAATGCCGTGCTGTGTGGCACTTTGCGTCACACACACAAAATATCAGATTAGCTTTTTGATTCTGGCTACCATTAGTACTGCTAGCACCAGCAGTGGTGTGGTTGTATGCCCATCTATTTTGACACAGTTAACATTCAACTGCTCTTTTTTATTAACTCACTGGTTAGCACAGGGAACCTGAGCCTTTGGCTCTGGAGCCACATCTGGCTCCTTTGTCCTTTTACGGTGGCTTCCTGTGAATTTGACAAAAACTAGATGAATTAAAGTTTGAATGTGTATTTAATAGCAAATATCAAGCAAGGCTTGGTTTTTACCAAAATGGACTTTAGTTTTAGGCTGCTATATGTTTTATATAATCAGTTTTCTTCTGCCTATCCAATACCGGGTTGTGCGTCACCCTAACCAGGTCACCAGTCTATTGTATGGCTAACACAGAGATAGACAATCATTCACACCAATTTAGAACTGCCAATTAATTTAAACCTAGTATGACTGGAAGAAAACCAGAGTACCAGGAGAGAACCCTCGCAGCCACAGGGAGAACATGCAAACTCCACGCAGAAAGGCCCTAGTTGGCTGGTAGATTCAAACCCAGGACCATCTTGCTGTGAGGCAAATCATCACTCCACTGTGCTACCCAATTTTGCTGTAAACAAAAAGTAAACAAATGCTGTTATTTTAGTTATATCGTTTCATTAATGGTACTGTAATCAAGATGCAAAATTACAGCCCACCACTGACAAACAGTGAAATTTGGTAAAAGTTTTAATTATTTAAACCTATAATAATGTAATGTTGACTTGCCAATCTATATTTAATGGGCTGTGTTAACTTCATTATAAGGCCCAAATAAGTTATGCAGCTTGTGCCCAGACAAGTGGTGCATGGCTGCTTAAGCGCTCACAACTGACAGCCGGCTGACATTGTAAATTAACAAAATATGAACAGTTAATTTAACCAACTACTATTACTGTTTCTGAATAGTCAGGAAAGCAGTGTTTGCTTGTTTAGCAGACTAATTGCAAACATCTCTGGCAAATGGTGAATATCAGTGAGTTATTGTCAGTTCACCAGATATCATTCTTTGATTGAGTTTTGATAGGTACTAACCACTGAAAACTAGCAACACCACTAGGAGACCTGCTGCCGTGGTCCAGTTTTCATGCAATCACATTTTTTTCTAATCAAAGCTGTGAAGATCTTTTTTCCCCAACATCAGGAACTGACTGTCCACTTGATGCCTAATGTATCCCAACCACTGCCATTATAACAAGATACTAAATGTTATTCACTTTATCTGGTCAGAAGAACAGCAGCGTATTTTATCTTCCTATTACTTCACTACTTTTGTACTTCACGCTACTAGCAGACTAGAAAAATTCCATACACTGCTGCATAGTGCTAGACTCCAGATGAGAATGTAACACATATATAATTTAAAGCACAGTAGGACATTCACATGAATCTTACAGTAAAAAGCTGTTTGGAGGCGATGGCAAGATATTAACAGAATCTTGATTTCAGAACTTTGCTGTTACGTTTGCATCTTCTGTGTGTGCCTCTGTGTGTCGATCAATACAATAATCCTGTCAGCAGTCCTGTTAGCCCAGATTGAACGGGCTTGATTAACGGATTAGAAGCCAGACATACGGTTAACAGAGCCATGCTTTCTCATGGCCATCTCCACTCTGTGGCCTCTGCTCCCTGCTACATCTTTCCTGCTGAATCTTTAGGACAACAATCAAAGTTTAAATTGCAATCTCATTTTGTGCAATTTTGAAAATTCCTGTTTGTGTATTTCTCTGAACCGTTCCACCTCTCTCACTATCAGCAGAACTGGAAAAAGAAAAGTGAGACGTGGTAACACATGGGAAGAGAAGACCATGCTCCAGTGCTGGAAAAGTCTCATAAAAATACTTGCAGGTATTTTTGGGGATGAGGGAGAGAAGATAATGAGAGGACAGAGCAGCAAAGCCATACCAAGGGACACTGGTAGCAGTAGTCAAAGGTGCGCAGTGTCATTGGGAAATGCAGTGTGCTGACCAATGTGAAGGACAGATTTCTTTTTTATGACAACCTTAATTGTGTTCATTCATTTCTTTACCCAGTTATAGGATACCCTTTGAACTGACCCGTGTTATTGATGTATGCTAGTGTTTTGTAGTTCACTCACATGCTGGCAATGTGGAACCAAAACTATACAATGTAATAAAACATGAAAGGTGGTTTAGATTTTCAGGTGTGAAAGGTGCCCTTAAAGTCTGTCCTCTTTAAGTATAAACACACTGACCTGTTTAAGAATGAAAATAGTAACAGCTGTGACAAAGTGACATATTTTAAAGGGAAACCAGAGTGACAATAAGTGGAAACTGTCCGTGATTGGGGACGTTTACAATGACCTCTCTCATTCAGGACACTGGAGACAAAAAGGCTTTTCTGTGTTTCTTACTGGAGGGGAGGTTGGAAGCTGGTTGGCTCACTGGAGCATGAAACCCAGCGAGGGAACCAACAGTCCAGTCACTGTCTGTGCTCAAGATAGCACGGAGTTTTAATGATGGAGAAGGAAGAGAGTAAAAATTCTTTCATCAGTCTCTTTGCTCCTGTTTAATCCACATTGACTTCACTAACAATCCCTTTTATTGCCCTTATATCCGTTATCCTTGCTGCTTCCTTCACTTTCTGCCCTCAAATTACCTCTCATCATCGGCTCTCATCTCTTGTTTCCTTATTTTCACTCTGCTATCCTCCTGTTATTCAGTCGATAGAATAAAACTCAAAGTCAGAGAGGATAAGTAGTGTGTGTCAGCCTAATAAAAGACTTCACTGAGTTTCTTCAGTTCAGCCATGGCAACTGCATCGGATTGGTTTGTCCTTGTTAGCACTCGACATGTGCATCTACCTTCACCAAGCTCACTCATGTCAATACAACTGATCACCCCAAACCTGCAGACTTTAGGGTTGTTACCTCTGTAACATCACCAGACTCTTGCAGACCCCAGGCATTGTCTCCAAATAACATGATTGGGGGGTTCAAGAATCCTCCTTCGATTTTTGCAGATCAAAAAAAATCGCTGGCCAAAGCTTACTTAAATTGCAGAGGTCAGAATACATTACAGGCCTAGTGAGTGGTAATATTGATCAGTAAATGGCTTGTGCCTGTCTGAATGGCCTCTAAGGGGTTGAGTACAGAATTGCGGCTAACATGGAAAACACAGAGGTCATATCCTTGATAAAAGGAAATTGGGGGGAGGGTATAATCAACAAAGCAGACATGGGTTTTCTTTAATTCTGATTTTTTTCTTAATATATAGGAAGCCTGTTAGTGACCTCATAACATCTTTAGTTACCTGGCATTGATGACAACGCACAGGCTAAGTGTTGAATTAATCCTTGCTTAGGAGCATTCACCAACATTTCTAAATTCCAGGACTGAGCCCCAGTTGTGAAGTGTGCATAATGATTTTTGGAATAAATATAAATTGAAGAGTTAAGAGTCATATAAAAACCTACCAAAGTGTAGATCATGTTGAAGTAGATAGCTCCAAGAACACACCTTGATGATGGTGTCATTACACACACTTGAAAACAATACCAGCCACCCTGTCGTTTCCATGTAGAAATCAATAGAGGCTGTAATAGAAAAGCATTGATGTAATGCGGATAATGTGCACAGCAGTGAGTTTGTGCAACAATGCTTGCCTCATTTTCACTCCAATCATTGACATTTTTTCTGACCCCAAATACTTAATTACAGCCAGCCGCCTTCCTCTCCCTTGTTCTCTCTTTGCTCCAGCCTTCACTTAATATGTTGTTTGGAGGTGGAGCTTTACCACAGGAATGATTAGTGTTGATTTGCCTGCATCCCCGTGCCATTAAAACACACATGCTTAAAGCAATCATGTCCAGGCTTAATGTAATCTAACTAAACAAACAAATAACTGATTTAACACGAAAAATAACACCACTTTTTTGGAGGGTGGTTGGGGGGTGGTACTGGAGGGAAACCAGAGACCACTGGTTTCCTAGCAACCTATTACAAGTGATGTGTTGAAGATGATGTCCAACCGAGGCTGATAGGATATTTCAGTTGTTTGAGAACAGGCAGCCAATGAGAGGGGTGGCTGTTAATAAGCCTGCCTACATGGAGACAGCTATATCTCCATTAATAGCATGAGAACGGTAACTATGACTGGAAGCACAGACCGTGTGCGCGCGTGTGTGTGTGCAAACAGAGCCAAATGCTGCAGCATCAAGGCTGAAACAAGATCTCTCAAGTCTTGCTTCTGCAGGCACACTTGTACACACACAACCTCATTCTTTACCACACACAGAGGCTCATGAATTGAATTCCCAATAAGATGAGAGAGGAAATGGTGGATGATATTTTTCTGGGTTAATAAATACTTCAAAGCCCCAAGATGGAAGCAATTTTCACACCGCAGAGAAGCACAAGCTCTCCTAAGGCACCAAGCTGTGCACATGCCTGTGTGTATTTGTGAGTGTACAATACTATCTGGGAGTGGGTGCTTCAAAGAGTTTATCCACCTCTGGGTTTTCATGCACGCACACATACACATAAAGACAGACTGAATATCTGGATAGATGTGGATTATATTACAAAGAAATACAATGAATATTAATTTAAAATAATCAATTTGGGACCTATACATGTGATATTTTCTTTAAAGCATGAAGACAATGTCTCAGAATTTTCTTTTATATCAGTTGTGAAGATCTGATGCAGAATGTAAGATTTTCCCCATCATGCAATGGTAAAAAAAAGTCTCTACAAAAATTCCCGTGTCCAGATCAATTCCAAACATTAATAATTTATGCAGAGCTAAGCCCCACCTCTGGCAACATTATCATGCAAATCTGTCTGTAACTTTGTGAATAATCCAGCTAAGGAAACCTTCCTGGCGAAGTTCATTATACATGCTTGTAAGACTTCTTTCGTATTATTTATCAGGTTTCTCTTGTAACATTGGCGTAGCGACAGAGAGCACCCAGTTGGGCGATATATTGTTGTTGTGTATTTTGCACAAGTAATGATTGCATATAACAGCTGCTTGCAGTCAGAATCACTGAAGCATGAAATGTACAGTATATGCACTACGTGGGGGGAAACGATAGACATACATGATGAGGTTAATAGGATGCTTGTAGTGGCCATATGTGTATCTGCGACTCTGCTGAGTAACACCTTTGGATGGGACCCTGCTGCGTACTCTGTCCTAGTCAAAGAGAACCAGGGCAGAGTGAATTGTTGTTGAATTTGGACTGTTTCACTCCAGTAATTTGTAAATCTATATGTATATACTGGTTTCTTGAAAACATCAGTAATGCTGTGTAGTATAAAGGCATGAACTATGTAAATAGGAATTCATCTATAAGAAACATCCCTGCAAATGAAGAATTTAAAGTGAACAAACTACACTTGCTGGCTACTTCACTGGGTACACCTGTTTAACCGATCATTAACACAAAAATTTAATATATGTAAACACGGTCTAGGCAACCTGCCGATGTTCAAACCAAGTATGAGAATGGGGAGGAAAGGGCATTTAAGTGGCTTTCAACATGGTATGCTTGTTGGTGCCAGACAGGCTTGTCTGACTACTTCAGAAACTGCTGATCTACTGGGATTTTCCCACACAACCATTTCTAGGGTTTACAGAGAATGTTCCAAAAAGAGAAAAAATCCCATGAGCACAGTTCTCTGGATGAAAACACCTAGTTGATGCCAGTGTACAGAGAAGAATGGCCAGGCTACTTTGAGCTGATAGGAAGACAACAGTAACTCAAATAACCACTCGTTACAACCAAGATATGCAGAAAAGCATCTCTGAACACACAACATGACTAACCTTGAACCAGATGGGCTACAGCAGCAGAGGATCACACTGTTAGCTATGAACAGGAAACTCAGGCTACTATTTCCAGAGGCTCACCAAAATTGGACACAGAAGATCAGAAAAACATTACCTGGTCTGATGAGGTTGATTTTTGCTGCAGCATTCAAATGTCAGGGTCAGAATTGTAACTGTAATGTGTAAGCAACATAAAAGCATATCAACGGTTTAAGCTGGTGATGGCAGGATAATGTGCCACGTCACAAAGTTCAAATAATCTCAAACTGGTTTCTTGAACATGACAATGAGCTCAAATGATACTCAAATGGCTTCCACAGTCACTGGGTATTAAGAGCATCTTTAGAGCATCTCTAGCATGTCGTGGAAATGGAGAATGTTAACAAATCTGCAGCAACTGTTAGATGCTATCATGTCAATATGGGCCAGAATAGCAAAGTAATATTTCCGGCACCTTGCTGAATCTACGTTAAGAAGAATTAAGGCAGATATGAAGGCAAATTAGATACTCAGTGATTTTCTATATTAGCACAGTGTATCTAATGAAATGGCCAGTGAGTGTATATATTAAACTTAACTGCAAACCGTTTGTAAATGTAGCTACGAGATGCCACAGACAGACCAATGATCTTTTTTTCCTTCTTTGAGGAAAAGAAGACACAAGATGTCAATCTTTTTAAGATGCATATAGACATGCATTTTAAGAGTTTAACCATTTAAACTGCAGATGAAGACAAACGGATGGTAAAGAAACGGGCTAATTTACAGTGTGTGTAGTGAAATAATCTAGTCTGCAAGTGGCTTCTGTTTGTGACCTACTTAAGTTCCAAAATAAGAAATAAACTCTGACAGAAAGGTGTGAAATAGAAGGGTTAATGATCTAAATCATGACTTAATGAAATGGCATAAATTAATTGGCTTTCTTGTAAACACCAGGAGCAAAACTAAACTAATACTGAGCCTTTAAAACATTTGAACTGGCATGTAAAAATCCTTTGTCCATGGAATGTCTTTCACAGCATCATTCATCACGCTGTGGTTTCTCTGACTAATGCCCGTCACTGACGGGGAATCTACTGCAATGACTCGCCGTGGTGACGATTTGATGAACAGAAGGCGAGGCTAGTTTTTGATTGATTGGCCAGAGTCTAAGATAAACATTCAGACTGACTTTCCAACTCAATCTTTGTGTCCATCTGGTCTGTTCTCACACAGCTGGACACAGAAAAATGCTTTTCTTTCTGTTCACCTGCCGAGACCTGTCTCGTTTGTTCCTCCGAAAAGGTCCTCATTTACTATCCTGCACAGTCTTGCACTTTCTGTATTTTCTTGTTTGCCTGCCTACTTTTTGGAAAACATGCTCATACAGGCTGGAAACTATTAACTTATCATCTTGGCTGCTTGATTCTTAGTTGCTAGTGGTTACAGGGCAGCTAATTCAAGTTAAACTGAAGTTGGGGTAAAAATCACTGCAGTGCATTTGGAAACATGACACTGCTTTGTAATAGATGGGTTTTAAAAGCTTTGATTAAGATTGTTGAAAACAGTCATTTAACAGCAAGCTTAGCCCCCTGTTGCTAATAAATGTTTACAGGTTTCTCATACATACATACTGATTATCAGATGAATATAGATCACTGGGTTGGCAGTCAGCTGTGAAAGCCAACCCGAATCCTTACATCATCTCTCTTTTAAGCTACTACATTCCTTCTCAGTCTTGTCCCAGATTTCACTTGTCTTACCATTTTCTAGGAGTGTGTTAGTGCATGCAAATAAGACATAAATTAGGGCAGCAATTGAGTGTATTTAAATGTAGTGGCTGATCTCTTAGACAGGGGTTAGTGTGTTTTCTGAGATTCTGACTTTATGTCTGGGAAAGTCTTTTGATAAGTACAAATGTGACAGCTCGGTGCACTCTCTGAATGATGCATGATCTATGATTAAAAAGCTAAAAAAAAATACAATGTGCAAAAGTCAAGCAAATTCCTCTCCATCAAAGCAGCCTATTTTGCAACTAAAGAGGTAGCTGAGGTTAAATTTTCACAAGTAACGTAAAAGCATAAATTCACCAGCTGGAGACAGAAAGAATTGTCATCACTGGCAGTATTTGCAGAAGTTGTGGACAGACACTTAGTGGCTGTTGGCTTTAAGGACTTTAACATGAAGTCAGACTTCTACTCTAGATGCACAAAAACATTAACTCCAACACCTGCACACACACACACACACACACACACTCTCAGAGTTACACAGCCAGTAAATTAGCCCAGTCAGCAGTGTTGATTGAGTGCCATGGACCTATTTCATGTGCTGTTAATAATCGCTGCCTCCCTGAGCATAGAAATAAAAGCTGTATAAAACAATGGCAAGCAAAAACCAAAAAGGATGAGTGTTCATCTCTTCCTTCATGTTTTACAGCTATCCTTTTGTCATCACCCTTTACTCATCCCATCTCACAGCAAGCTCACCTTTTTCTCTTCAAGATGTGACTTATTCCAAGGATTGAGGAGTAATTTTCACTTCTCCTGCTGTGCCTTCTTTTCTCACCCCTTCTCTTGAGCTGTTTACTGTTGCTTTGTTGCTGACCAGGACAAGTGGTTCTTCCTTCTGCCTCTCTCTTTTCTTTATCCACACTGTTCCTCCTCGCCTCCTCACAGCAGCTTTTGTCTCCCCTTCTCTCACTTTCTCTGCAGATTTCCAGCTCCCTACAACTCCTCCTCCTTCTTCAGCTTGCGGCAGCCAGACTACATCTCCTACATGTCTCTGCCTGAGCGTGCTCTCTCTCTCTCTCTCTCTTTCTCTACACACTCCCTCTCCCTGTACTCTTCCTCTTTTACCCAGTTTACGTTCACCCTCCTCCTCTCTATCTTGTCACTATGGAGACACTGAGCCTGTACTGAGACAAGCTTGTGCTGGCAAGGAGTGTAAGTCCATGTGTTTGTGTTCTGCATGAGTTAAAAGAGTTCAGCAACCATGTAAATTTTATAGCGTATAGCGGTATAGCTGCTGGAGCCAGGAGTATTTTACTCACAATATCTTCATTTGTGAAGCAATAGCTTTGTAAATGTGTTAATAAAATACAATCAGTGTATCTATAATGTGTATGTCTCTGTAAGGCACTTAGTAACATTGGTTTTGCTAAGTGTGATACAAATAAACTTTATTATTATTACTGTACAGAGAAAAAGATGAGTAGTGCCACTATGGCAGCTAGAATGACCATATCATCAGCTTAACACTGGGATGTTAAACATATGGTCTGCGGGCAACAGCCAGCATGCCAAAGGTTCTAGCCTGAACTCTTGGCTTTAGAAATTTGTCATAATTCTTTTCCTTTTAACTGTATTTTCATCAGTTTTAAAGTCTTCTCACTAATTAATTGTTTTTTAAGTTCTCTGCATTTAATTTAATAACAAAAGATATTATTTTTTCACTATTTACAATAGATTTTTCTGTTTTTTTATAGGACATTTGCCTGTAATTTTACAGATAGCTTATGTTATTTTAATTACAGGACACAGTCCTGTTTTCCTTCTATTGTAAGCTCAGTAAGCCGTGCTGATGAGTTTCTTTGATTTACTACTTTATAATGCAGAAAGATGTTTTATTGAAATGGAACTGAATCCTTTATGGTTCTCATCTCCTACAAAGACTCGAGACTGCACATAAATATTCATTGCACTTCCTCTTAAGACATTTCAGGGCTTGAATGTGTACTTAAACTTCTTTACACTGAATTCAAGAGGAACAATTTGGAGGTGCTTTTCTTTCTTTCTTTTCATTCTTTAAATAGGCAATAGTTTTACTGGTCCAGCCCGGATGGGACAGTTTGGTGCCAATCTGAATTGTTCCAAAGGGAGGTCAAACTCAGCACTGTCAATATAAAAACTGATTGAAACTCCAGAACCCTTTCTCACATCAAAAATAAAGCTTCCACTCTGCAACTCTTTGTTTGTAACCACTTGTTTTACTTCTAGACAAGTTTAGACATTTCACAGGAAATTGCTAAGAGCACAGAAAATTCCCATTTATCTGATCATTATTACTCTTTTGCAATATTCCTTTGCACCTGACATGCTTCAGAGAAATTGCACCATTGAGCTATTACTTTCGTAACATGTAAATATATGCAGGACTTCTTAAAAAAAAATCAAACATGTTTGAAATATGACTCACTTTCTCTCACACGGTGCTCCTAGATAATCCATAAATTGATTAAAGGTCAAAAGGACAGCTAGTCCGTGCTGATACTTTATATTAAGCAAGTATATTCACAACTTCAAGTGCCACATAAATGAAATCCAACCTGCAAAGCTTGACGTCATTCTAGCTATTTCTGTCTTTCCAAGGGTCCACTTACGTGATCCAGGGGGAAACCAAATGGAGTGCACGACTTGTTCACACAGGCTTCTCTCTCACAAAAAAACTAATAAACAGATGTAAAAGAGTTTACAAATGTTTACAAGCTTCACAGTCACTGTCAATACAGATCTAATGCAACGCTAATCCCAACCCACATTTATACTGTATTCATGACATAATCCCTATTTTAAATATCAACTTTAAGGACTAACAGTTCATTTTGGTTAAAAGGTGAACTTCAAAGTGTATCCTTGAAATTTTATAGATTTAGGAGATGCCTGCCTATCAAATCCAAGAAAAATGTAGTTCGAGGGCACAAAAAAGGTTTCTGCGTGCCAGCATTGTTATTACTATGTTTGTATGCATCTGTCTCTGGCTGTTAACCTCTGTAGCCTTAAACCTTAGAGGGCTGTGATACAAATTTTTCATTGAGCATAGATTTGAATAACCCCAAAAGCCAAACTAAGGAGTTTATCATCAGCTGGACAAGAACTGAGTAAAGCTAATGAGTAAAGCTAATCAATTTAGTGGTTTCACCAACCACAACACTAGGGAGAAATAAGTTTTAATGAGTGACTAAATTTAATATGGGCTTCATACAGACTGAAAAAACACAACAAAATCAACACATAAAGTCTTAGCAAACACCCAGAGAGTGATAAACTCATCTGTTTTGTTACTAACAGAATTAACAAGTGAAGATGTTGACTGTGAAGCAGAAGGAGACTTAGAGCTGCAGCGCTACAATAGATCTACCAACCACAGGTTCATGGGGCACTGAGGGGTCACACATATTCTCTCCTGACACCTCCTACACAATCTGGAGCACGGTGAGTGCTACGACAGGAAGTAGATAACACCAACTAATGCTACAGGAGAGTGATATTGGCAGCAAACGGGACGGTGAAGTACACTGCAATCCTGAGGCAAATCTGCCCACACAAAAATTAACACCAGCTACTACTCACTCCCTTTTCACACATATTGTATCCTTGCACATTTCAGCACGTTGGATGCAAACATATGAAAAAAATGTTTTTAAAAGGTTACAATTATAGATATGAATTTTGGTGTGATAACTTGTGATTAGGTAAAAAACTAGTTAAACTACCTGAAGCAAGGATGCATGTGACACTTACTCAATGCATGCATGTGTGTCTGTGTAGGTTCTACTTTATGAAGTATATGATTCTGCAGTGTCTAACGAAGGCAGGAACCATCTGGTGTTGGGATGTGAGACAATCTGTCCATTTGGAGAGGTGACAAAGAAGGTGATAAGCACAGAAAAACAACACACACACACAAAGTATTCTGAATAGTGTTGGGAAAGGCAATCCAGCACGCTCACATACACATGAACATGTTTCACTTCATTTATACCAAGTCCACAGTCTCTATGGTAACTAGTAGCCATCTTCTACAAGCTGTAGAAGAAAGGCTGAACTCTCATGACTCTCCTCAATTTATTTTAGGCCCTTCATACAGTTCACACACACTTAATAATTTTCGTTTCCAGAAAACATTCCTGGCATATTGTGTGTGCACTTCCTGAAATTGCATGCTGTAAAAACTGAGGAGAATGCAGGGACAAGTCCAGCCCTGTGGGTGAATCACATACACACCCACAAACCCACACCCCCACATACACACTCCTACATGCTAACAGGCCTTCACATGCAAGAGACAAGCAAGAGGCAAAATCTTTTCTACCGTACTTTATTACCGTGGGCTATGCCATGAAATAATAGCGATCATTCAGAGAGATAATGCAATGCCCTTTCTATACTTTTGACAAGTCCTTTAATATCTGAGTTTGCATCAAGGCAGTGGTATCCAGCCTCGGGGTCAGGAACCTTTGCAGGAGTTAAGAGATGATGAACAAGTTCGGTGCAATGCATCTCCACATCATGCAACTTAATACTCACATTTCACGGGGAAATAATGTCATTTGTTACTTGATTTACTGACGAGGTCACATTAGTGTTATTGTCACATTGGAGCATTAAGGACCAGTCAAAACAATGCAGCTGCTCATCAATCATCAGTCTTGTGTATATAATATAGCAGCTGTGAATGTGAGGGAAGTTGACTGCTCGAAGTTAAAGGCATTCTGTGTAAGTTTATGTCCAACTTGTTTGATGAATTGCTGTTTTCAGTCCCAGTTCATTTATAGATAGATAGATATATAGATAGATAGATAGATAGATAGATTTACCTGTGCTGATCTGAAAACTTTTGAAGGGGGCAGCAAAATTCCTATATGCAGGAGGGAAAAGCCTGGGCTACATTCTTCTTACACACACAGCCTGAGGTCAGTTTAAAAAAAATCTAAAGAAATTACTTTAGGTTAGATTGCATGAGGTCATAATGATGTCATACATATTGATATGCTAATAATTCAGTAATTATTTGTACGATTTCTGAAACATTATACTCTTCCTGAGTAAAATATGTAAATGCTTCCTAAATTACTGTTATGTGATGTGATTATGCTGTCTATTCTAACTGGTTACCTGTGTACTTCTTTTAATGGAAAATACTCAGCAGGCTTACACCTTCAGGCCAGTAAAAAGTATTGAAACCAAATTGGAACATAACTCTTTGCATCTGTGACTGCAAGGTGTTGATTTCACAGATTTTCCTAAAATGTTTGCACCTCACCTCAGTGGTTAGGTTTAGAAAGTTCTGTTTTGGGCTAGTGTGGGTTCAGTTAGTCTCTTTACCACCAATTTTAATTGGATTATTTGATTTCAGCTGCAGCAGATCAGTATGGGAAGAAGTACAAACATATACACAATGGTAGCTTTACTAGAAACAGTTTTTTCATATGTGATGTACACCAGAGGACTCGCTTTATGTCCTCTCTGAACTTCAAACACATTTTCAGAACAATACACAGGTAAGCTTGTACACACATGCAGCCACCGTCCCCTGATATCAGGAGCCACTCATCTAGAAAACATTAAGGGAATTGTTCCTTAAGGGGCAGAAACTATCTGCACTCCACCACCGTGGATGTGGCTTTCCAAAATGAAATCCATTTCTAATTGCTTCGCTCTGGGCTCTCAGAGGACTCACTTTAAATGAGAGCAATTTGGAACCTTGATGCAGCTGTTTTGTACTTTCCTCACCTCAAGACCAGGTCTGACTGAAGTGAGAGGCAGCAGTGCCACCGTGTGGATTTTTAAAGAACACCTCTGTATCTCACTGCACTGCAGGGTAATGAACGTACATACAGTATCGGGGCAGGCATTTATCACCAGGTAAAAGAGATAACAAAAATCAAACAAAAACAGGAGGGTACTTTCTCAGATTCAAAGTCATCCTCAGCTTTATTTACATTTTCTCTGCACTTGTAAACTACAGGTTATCATCAAGACCGCGTAATTATATTTTTTAAAAGCACGCTTTTCAAGTCTCTGCAGACAGGCATTTAAAATGTGATATTAATTTATACATCTTAATCAGATATTTTAGAATTCCACCAGGTTAACAGAACAATCAAGACTTTTCTACAAGCATAATTTGATGAGAGTGGCTGTATTGGTGTTATAGTTGCACAGTGAAGCTTTTTAAAGTTAGATTAGATCCTGCTAAGATGTTGCTAAACAAGCCTTTCTTAGAGCCTGGAAAGCCTCAAAGCTCAGCAGAGGAAAGATGATCACAGTAAATTATTCTTGAGACAGCAGACAGGTTTTACCAGGAGAGCTGCGTTATTAAAAGCAAGCTGATAGAGTTATAAAATCTTGCCATTATTACACTCTCAAGTATCTGACATGGCCCTCGGAATCAGTTCGGCTTCAGGGGGAAATTAGGGGCACAAAGTGGCTTAAATGGCAGCTCCCCAAAGACATTTAAAAACTGCCTGCCTCCAACACACAGAGCAGTCCTATTACACTCATCTGAGGGCAATGAATCCAAGAAAACACTCATTTGGAAAGCTTTAACCACCAAATGTTGAATTTTTTTTTTTTACTCATATTACTAAAAAATGGTAAAAGTGCTCCCATTAAGTAATTAATGATTCATTTCGGTGCTTACCTAAGTGCGTTCTGCAGAATATCGTTTGTTAAATTTGAACAGCGTAAGAAACTCCAATTATAAGCTGCATGTGAAAACTTACTTAGCCAGTTTTAGTAATGAATTCCTCTAAATTATTAATATCAATTTCATATTTTAAATATTAAAGTCTAATTTAATTAGTTTTCATTTCAAGTCTTTCACACTTTTGACTACTTTTTACCTTTTTCTTTACTGAAATGTCCCAACATCATGAATAACTGTACACATTCTCCCTGTGTATACTGCTGTATATACTCTCTATGTCCCTTATGATGCAGTGTTTGCTCTCATGCAAATCTTGATGATATACATATATCATACAGCTTAGGCCATATTATGTGGTTTTTCATCTTGTTGGTTATTCACTATCATTTACATTAAATTATTTACTCTACTACAGGGTCCAATCCAACAGTTTTGGTGGACTTCCATATGGTCTTACCTCCAAATAAATTGTTTTGCATTGCGTTGTTGGATATTCATCTTTGGGTAAATAGTGTGTGTTCACAAATATAGTAAGTCCATCCAACCCTTTTCCGCCACTTATCTTGGTCCAGGTCATGGGGGCAGCAGTCTAAATAGAGATACCCAAACATTTCTTCTCCAGCCACCTCCTCCAACTCTTCTTGTGGGACACTGAGGTATTCCCAAACCAGTCAAGAGACGTAATCTCTCCATTGTGTTGGGGCCTCCTCCCAGAGACCTGCCCGAAACACCTCACCAGGAGGCATCCTATACCCAAACCACCTCAACTGGCTCCTTTCGATGTGGAGAAGCAGTGGCTCTACTCTGCTGAACCCGCACACTCTTCAGAGGAAACAAATTTCCATTGGCTATATCCACAATCTCATTCTTTTGGCCATTACCCAGAGCTCATGAGTATTGGTGAGGGTGAGGACGTGGATCAACCAGTAAATTGAAAGCTTCACTTTCCTGCACAGCTCTCGTTTCACCTGACAGACTGGTACAGCATCCACATCACTACAGATGCTGTGCCAATTTGTCTCTCGCTCCACTCTCCCCTCACTTGTGAGCAAGACCCCAAAATACTTGACCCCTTTCACTTGGGGCAGCAACCCACTTTCAACCTGGAGTGGGCATGTCACCCATTTTCTGCATAGACCCATGGCCTCAGACTCGGAGGTGCTAATTCTCATCCCAGCTGCTTCATGCTGCCCCAAAGCAAGTTGGAGGTCATGGCTCAATAAAGCCACAATAACATCTGTGAAAAACAGAGACGATTTCCTGAGGCCACCAAACCCAGCTACCACACACAGGACACCTGGAAGTATGCGGCTGAATGCCAACTCCAAGTCCACAAAACACACATAGACTGGTTAGGCAAACTCCCACGCAGCCTCGAATAACCAGTCCTGGTCCAGTATTCCATGACCAAACCGCTTTATTTCTCCTGAATCTGAAGTTCAACTATCGGACAGACTCCCCTCTATAGCATCTTGGCATAGACCTTCCCAGGGACCTGAAGCGTGTGATCCCTCTAAAGTTGGAGCACACCGTCTGGTCCCCTTTCCTGAAAAGTACCATCACCCCAGTCTGCCGATGCATAAATATAAATATGGTAAGTGTGGCAGGTTAAAGTTGAACCAAAAGTATCAATGAAAATCATGATAGGTGTTTACATTTCCCCAATGTCTTCTTTCTTAAACAAGTTTAGCTTTAAAAATAAATTTGCTTTAAACTGTCTGTTTCTTGACCCAATATAATTTCCTGTTGCAATAGTTTTAAAACCCTACAAACAAAATTCACCACATTGTAAAATATACAGATACAGGTTTTAGTTTATTTTCCCAGTTTTATATAATAAAAACAAAAATGGAAATTAATGTTTGGGTAAAAAGACAAATGCTGAAATAATGACCTACAATACATCTGTATATGTTTTACACAGCCATTTTTGGCAATTTGATTTTTTTTTAAGTCTTTTGTACTTGACAATTTTATAATAAGGATATCTTTATTAATAGCAATAGTGAAGCTCAGTTTGTGCATTTATCTACAGTAGTTCTGTACTACGAGCAGTGTGAAGCATCCAGGAACCAACCCCAGACACAATGATCAAAGAATTAAATCCAGCATGCTTTTTGATGCATCAAGAAAGCGTAACTCCAAGAGGAAAGCAGAGCAAATGCACAAATCACCAAATCCACAACTAGGTAACAGCGCTAACCACTGACTCACTGTGTACCTGTTATTTAGTCCTGTGTGGTAAAAAAGAAGAACAGTTTTTGCCTCATTGTATAATAAAATACAAAAATATCTTTATGTCATTGGGTACAAGGTATGTTATTAACTGTGATAAACTGAGAGCTAAGGTGCAGTCTGATCAATTTGAGGATCCTGGTCTTTTTGTGGGCGAGGGTGGGGTCCTCTATATTGTTATGCCTTTTTAGAGCTTATCACATGCATAATGATAAATGTATGTCAAAATCTAGCTCCCCATGGTCGCCACTAAAGGCATATCTTCGAAAAACCCCAATTCCTGCATGAATGCTGATCTGACCTCACCCCACTTGACGTGATGTGAAGCTAGATGCCATGGTCAATTTGTTTTCTTTTACTTTTGTAAATGCTGATGATTAGGACCCGACTTATGTAGTGGCAAAACTGATTCCATAACACGGTATCACAATGACATGAAGGCTTGACCTGTGCTTTGATATGATGTTTGGTAATATGAAAAATATATGTACAGTAAGTGTAACTGATAGAAAAATTTAAATTAAAGCTATAATAGAGATAACAAGCTGTTATCTCTATAGGATTATCTAGTAGTGTCTTTCATAGAGACAAAATCTAACAGTTAACTTGGACCAGGCGAGCTCAGAAGAGCCAATCTACGAAGATGATATAAACCCTGAATGCCACAGTTACACACACAAACACACACAATGCTGCAGATAGTGAGAGATGCACCTGCTCTCTGCAGTATTCTGTGTGTGTGGACCAGCAGGATTAAAAGGTGTTTTGAAATACTTGGCTAATCCCACAACAACAGCACTCCACATATGTGCCCATTCAAAAGGACACACACAGACCTATGCCCTCACCCACACACACTTGTATCCCATTTTGAAACACTTCAACACTGCTTCACAGTCCTCACCCATCTCCATGGACACCACAGCATCTGCTGCCCACAGCGATTACCAGGTGATTACATGAAAGCAGCGTACAGAATCGATTTTTAAAGATTCATTCTCTTCTTTTTTTCTCTCTCTTTTCCCAAACTCCTCATTTCTCTTGAACCCATATGTCCTTCCCAACATCACTTTGTTATTCTCCCACTACAATACATCTTTCTCTCCACCATCTCCTGACAAACACACACCCCTCTCAGGTACAGAAGTGACCTCTCCATGTCTCCAGAGACCACTTCAGTGACAGTGTGCTGCTGCAGTGCTGCGCAGTCTGTACAGCAGACACACACACATACACTTGCTCTCAGTCACATGCACTCGCACAAGATCGATAAGAAACACTACATCCATGAGATAAGGCCAGCTTCATAGTCTCTCTGCAGACTAGTCAAGGGTAACACTTAACGTTATGGGACCCCTGACATCATAAGAGTACTGCTAGGATGATTCCACAGTATAACTTCAGCCTTTACAAGGAAAATATAATTTGAGACAAGTAACTCATGTTGAGCTAAAAAGCAGCTGTTCTTTCATCATTGTTCCATTTAAATCTAGTAAATGTTCCTTTTTGATTATGTATAAAATTGTAAACTTTTCCTCAACCTTCATATATGCTGAGTTGTACCCTAGCCTGCGGATATCTTTAGTGTATGGATATGCTCAAAGAGGCTGAGTAAGGACAAGAGTCTGTTATTAAATTAACTGTTTTCAGGAACTTCACAAAGTCACAAAGTTCATCCAGTTGCCCTACCGTGTTTCATTGATCCCCATACCTTTACATTGACGTTGTTTTATCTGTTTTTTTAATGCCTTGACTTTATTTTAATACGGCATGAACCTGCACAATGACTTCAGGTGTGAATTGTATTTATATTAGCCTACTGACTTTCATAAATGCTGTGTAGTAAATACAAGCATGAAGTATACTGCGCTTTAGGATGCTGAAGCTGGAGCTGCCAGGCAGGAGGAGAAGAGGAAGACCACAGAGAAGATTCATGGATGTAGTGAAGGAGGACATGCAGAGGGTTGGTATGAGGGAAGAGGATGCAAGGGATAGGGTGAGATGGAGGCAGATGATCCGCTGTGGTGACCCCTAACGGGAGCAGCCGAAAAAAGAAGACGACGACTTATTTCCCATTTTCCCAGTAAAAATTTTAAAAAAAATTAGGAAAGCTCAAGACTTTTGCACAATATTGTATGAAACCTGTTTAGCTGTATCACTATAACACCGCCAAAGGAAGTTTAACAGTAAATTTACAGCCGCACAAAATGCGTGCATTTGATTTTCACAGGAATTTGAAGGTTGGCGATGCAGAAAATGTATACAAATTTTGTGTTTGGCTCTAATTCATTGCAAAGTGTTTCTTTTTACACTGCTGAAAGGCAGCAACCTAAAGACATCAGAAAATTGATCAGTCTGTTGGTAGGTTATTTATCATCTAGAATATTTAATCAGTAAAATTAATTAAGTGGTTAGCAGTGTTGTCTCACAGCCGGAGTCCTGGGTTCAAACCCAGGTAGGACCCTTCTGTGAGGAGTTTCCATTTTCTCCCCATGCTTGTACAAGTTTTCTTCAGGAGCTCCGGTTTCTCCTGCCATTGAAAAACATACGAGGGTAATGCTGTGTGACCCCCGGACACTCTTGCAAAAGAGATTTTTAATCTCAGGAGTTCACTTCCTGGTTACATAAGGGTTAATAATAATTCTTGTTCAAACTGTAAAAAATTAAGGTTATGTGACTATGGGACAGAGTCACGTCTGATCACACCGAACATCCTTTAATGTTTAAATGAATCAGGTTTAAACTTTCAGTGCTCTGATATGTAACTATCACATTAGAAATAAGCTGCAGCACCGAGTGGTAAAATACACATACAAATACACTCATGAATTCCCAAGATTTTCAGTTTTCCTCAAGTATTCCTGGCTTGTCTTATTTTCAGGAACAGTGCCATATTTTGCCATTGTGTGTGTGTGTGTGTATGTGTGTGTATATGTGTTCTTTATCATCTGTTCCTCTGATAATATCTCTGATTGGAGTAGGTGAAACTTGATTGATGAATTTTGTGCAAAAGAAAAGTGAAATAACTCATCAAATGCCTCCTTTTATGTGAAAACATATGAAGCTTTAAGCAGAAGCCTGAGATGCCAAAGTACAATAAAACCACCAGGCCCAGGGTTTTAGGTTTTGCCGAGACAGCTAATGTAAAGAAAGCCTAGCTATGCTGAACTTGCTTTGTAGTCCACCTCTAGATGCTCCAGCTGCTGTGAACTAGTTTATCAGCTCATGCAAACTATCCCCTAGGATTTAAGATGATGATAAAGACAGCATTTTGAATCATGAAGGCAAAACTTGAAAGTAACTGATCTTAAAATAGGCTGCAGTTGCTTATTTTGACTTCTCTGTTTTTTGGGGGTTTTTTTGGTACTGTGTGAACTGCCTTCCTCCCTGTATTTCTCTCCTCCAGTGGACGGATGACTGCAATGACAAGAAAGACGGTAGCTGGACATCATCACGAGGCAGAGGCTCGTCTAAGCCAGTAAGTGTGTTTGTCTGCATGCTAGGATTCTGTTCAATAATCACAATATCTTAGGTAATGAATTCAATCATCATAGCCTAGTTAGGCTGAGGATGTTTATAAATAATCTCAGGGCTGTGCTCCTCACAAGAGTTTCCATCTCAAGAACATTCTCTAATAAGACAATATCTATATGCTCTTTTATTATAGATACATACATAGATAAATGGAATATAATACATCTAACTTTTAGGAAACTAATTTATTTAATCTTGAACTTGCATCACATGTTAACAAATACACCTGTGTATCTGAATTTCAATTTCGTCGCATGCAATAAAACATTTTGTGTTTCTCAGATTTGTGAATATCACAGATCTAAGCAGCAGCTGAAAACATTTTTTTCTGAATTTAGTTGGCTTAAACTTGTGACTTTAATGGTTTTCTGTTTGCCTGACAATCAGCATGTGAGTTAGTCCTGCATCAGTTTCTGGCTCTTTTCTTCATTTCTCTCTGTTGGATCTTAAATGAGTTGAACCTTATTTATTTTCTCTTGAGTTTCCATTTCAGTGTTTATGAAAAAATTTCTGTTTAAAATATCTGAAAGCCCTTCTAGAAGTACTTAAACTTTTGTTGTGGGAATCTAGATTATAAACTATAGAACTCTTTATTATAAAGCTGTTAAAAAATAACTTGGATGGTTAAAACAACACTCATAACCAACCAAAAACCTCAAGTTTTTATGCCACACCTCATACACGTCATATGTATGCCATCTCAACTCTCATGCATTTATATTACCTGTCACAGTGGCTCCATCTTCATTCTAGCATCATTTCTAAATAAAAACTGTTTTTTCGGCATTATTAGTAGTTGCTGGTCTGAGAATAGTCCCAGTTTTACCTTCCACTGTAGCCTTGCAGTCTGCTACCACCTCCATGTTGACTGTCCTCTCTTCTGATGACGCTAATTAGTTTCTGGTCACTGATTAAGTTGTAGGTTTTGCCTTCTCTTTGTTCTGTATGTGCAGTTTTTCTGTCTCTATTCCCTGTTCAAAGTTTATGATTCTAAACTTCAGTCATTCAGAGTTCATCTACTTGCAGTTTCAGCAGACAAAGCATGTTCTTAATGACTGGCATGGGACACGGCAATGCTAGAGTGAATAATTGAAAAATCCTAAATAAATTACCATCTGATTAGTCTAAAAAAAATTGACATCCCTACATGTTGCTCTGCTGTGTTCTCGCTGTGGAGTTTTTACTGATTTTTGAGAGTATTTTCTCTGTCCAGAGATGAATTATTAACAGCAGGTAAATTGAAAGCATAGAATTAAAATGTAACTATTTCTGTTCATATTTGTAGCAAAATAGAGAACGGAGGAGATTAAACTCTTTCTATTTTAGTACATTTTGACAATTAACTTATTAGAATAAAATACTTGAGTCTTGACCTGTGTCAAATTCATATGTCTTTGTAGCAGGATAAAGAAAAACTCAGAAAGCACTGTGATAAGTAGTGTGTTTATGTACTCCTAGTATAAAAACACAAGGCAAAAAAAAAGCAAAACCATGTGCCCGCTGACCAGAGCTGCATTGTCTGTTAATGGAGCGTAAATCTGTTGATCTTTAATTAATTTATTTTTTTTCCATTTCCGTTTTTTGTCACTCCCAACTCCACAGGATGAATGGGAACATAGCAGTAATGGCAGTACAGGCTCCAGGCCTAGTTCAGGATCCAGGCATGGATCTGGCTCACGATCTGGCAGCAGGGGACAAACCAACCAGTACAAAGGTCCTGCCAAGGTACAGAAACATCTGGGTTTGTCTTCTTTTGACTTGCATTCTCTTTCCAGAAATGCAGCACTAACGTGGCTTTAATCGGCATAAATTTTTTTTTAAAAATATATATATATATAAAAGTTTTTAATGACACAGTAACCTACACTCATTTCATTTTTACTGGTTTAAAATCAATGTCTCATTGTCTGTCAGCCTTAAAATTTCCACATAGCTCTGGTTATGTGCATGTACATTCAAAGCTAATGTCAAAGTTTGCCACATTATTTTCTCAAAATGCTGACACAAACAATTTTCCATTTGATAGGGACGTTGCCATTGAACATGAAAGTAGTTCACTGGGTCTCAGTTTCTCAGATTTAGGGAGTGCATAGAGGCTCTTTTATTCTCTCTTGCCACTGGCAACAGCTTCAGCATTTTAGGCTGTAACAGGTAGTTAAAATGTGGGAATGTAAGGCAGCTCCTCATTCTCTGTCTATAAATGAGGTGTTTGTAAAGCAACTTCCTCTGGAGTAACAACTATGTTAAATGTTACATATAAGCCAAGAAATTTGGACATGGCATTGTTTGGTGAGAAGTGTATTGTAGGCATGCAGAAAATAACAATTTTTTGTTTCCCTTCTGTGCTGTCTAGAATGGGAACAGAGAGGGCTCCTTTGACATCCTGGGGACAGATATATGGGCTGCTAACACAATGGACTCACATGGGTAGGTGCTTTACTGTTTCACAGACCTAATATGTTGAACCGTCCACTGGATATAAATTCCATAGTTTCTGGATGGTCTTGTGACAGACACACAGTATTCACCTGACTTTGCTGCTATTATCAGCAGTTTCTTTTTAGAGTTTGAGGTCTGTTATTGCCCACATTTTTGAACACGTTTCTCCTTTTTGTCCAAGGCAAAATTTTCAGCTTTGATCTTGACCTTTATCAAGTTGGTTCAGCTGTCATGTCAAACTAAATTTCTCTTCACACAACCTAAACAGAGAGCAAAAGGTATGTTTCTGTGTTCAGCCTCATTTTAAATATCTAACTCCCAGAGGCTGAGCAGCTTCATCTGAGATGGTTCAGCCTCAGTGCTTAAAATCTCATTCCTCTTGTATAAATGAGGCCTCTGGGGGAACAAGTCTCTGTGTCCAAGAGATTTTTCAAATAAGACCTAGACCCAAAACTGCAGAGCAGAGAAGGAGGGGAAAAAATGGTAAAGAAAGGGAACGAGTGATACATAAATCACTTACAGTGGAGGCAGAATTGGTTACTATGGTAACAGCTGCACAGCAGCTTCACCGTCCCAAATTCCGGCCACGTTGGCACAGTTGAACGTGCAATGTGCGATGCAGCCGGCACGGTAAGATGATGTAAGCAACTTTCCTCACACGGGCAGAGATACAGTATATAGCTGAATGTTTTATAAAACCGGACATTGATGAATTTATTTACGTATTTCTGATAAAAGCGATATTGGAGTGGTGGGGTGGGGTGGGGTGATTGGAAAAATCCAGTTTGTGAAAATAGCCTCTTCTATGGGCACTGGCTCATCTCTACATGTCAGCTGGACTGAAGAAGAGATTGATACTTTTATTAAAGTTTTGGAAAACCAACTTTTCATTTACATTGATGCCACTTGTACATTATGAATTGCACAATGTCTAATGTATGTAGAAATATATCAATACACACTTAAACTCACCGTACACTTAATTAGATAAACCTTGCTAGTACTAGTTTGAATCCCCTTTTGCCCTCAGGGCTGCCATAATTCTTCATGCCAATTGATTTTAATTGAAATTTTAGTCCATATTAACATAGAAGTATCACACAGTTGCTGTGGATTTGTCAGCTGCACAATCATGATATGTGTCTCCCGTTTCACAGCTTCTCAAAGGTGCTCCATTAGAATGAGGTCTGGTGACTATGGAGGCCGTTTGAGTGCAGTAAACACATTTTCATGTTCAGGAAACCAGTTTAAGACTATTTGAGCTTTGTGACATGCTGCATTATCCTGCTGGAAGCAGCCATCCAACAATGGGTACAGTGTGGCCATACAATGGACATTGTAAGGATGGCTGTGGCATATAACTGATGCTCAGTTGGTACTAAGGGGCCCAAATTATGCCAGAAAGTATCTTCCACACCATTACATGACTAGCAGTGGCCTGAACTTTTGATGCAAGGCAGGATGGATGGATCCATGCCTTCATATTGTTTACCATCCAAATGCCACCTCAGAAGTCAAGATTCATCAGACCAGGCAAAGTTTTCCCAGTCTTCTGTTGTCCAATTTTGGTGAATCCATGAGAATTGCCTCACTTTCCTGTCCTTAGCTGAGGATAGTGGCACCCGGTTTGGTCTTCTGCTGCTGGAGCTCATCGCTTCAAATGACGACTGGTCACTTGAGTTGCTGTTGCCCTCCCATCAGCTTGAAGTAGCCTGGCCATTCTCTTCTGACCTATGGCATCAACAAACCATTTTTGCCCAGAAAACTGCTGTTTGCTGGATGTTATCTCTTTTTTATACCGTTATTTGTAAACACTAGAAATGTTTGAGTGGGAAAATGACAGTAGATCAGCAGTTTCTGAAATACTCAGACCAGCCTGTCTGGCCCCAGCAACCATGTCACATTCAAAGTCCTTTAACTCACCCTTCTTAGCCATTCTGATGATCAGTTTGAATTTCAGCAGGTCGTCTTGACTATGGTTACATATGTAAATGCATTGAGTTGCTGCTATGTGATTAGCTGGTTAGATATTTGAATAAGTTTATCTAATAAAGTGGCTCACAAGCATACACTTATACATATTCATACACATAGATTCACAGACACGAAAGGAATGAAATAAAATCCGAACTGATATACAGCATCAAGTGGTATAAGGGTATTGGCAGCACAATGCATATTAATTACATATGCATAGTCATTGAACTGTAAAAATGTTGGCTATACAGTCTTCAACCTACTGTTAAAAGAAGGATGCTGCTTATTTCTACAAAAGAAACGTAAGTTATCGTTCAGTTTCCTCACCTTGTGCCCCAATTGCTGTTGTAATAGTTAAATGATTTTTTTTCTGTTTTCTTCGGGATCTGGTGCATTCTTGTGAGGCTTATGAGGATTTAGTAAAAGCTTCAG
>VUQH01000080.1:44351-74575 GCA_015106775.1 Etroplus canarensis | reverse complement strand
GGGGACGGAGGGGTGGAGAGAGGGAGAGAGAGAGAGAGAGGGGGGTGGAAGAGAGAGACTGCAATATCATTTGTGAATCCCTCTCACAGTGCTGCAGATAGGGGCTGCCAACACATGCGGCGCGTCTGCAGGTGTGGGAATAGGATGAATATGTTGGGAGAAAGTGAGAAATTCAACCATCGGTTACCTCAACTGCGTGGGATATACATCTAATTTCTTGCTTGATTTTTCCTTCCTTTCTTTTTTTAATTTTAGTAGGTTGCACGTCGGGGAGAAGAAGAGACTTGGAGGAAGAGAGCAGAATAGGAAACTGGACAGGTAATGCTGCTCCGTATTCATATCGCCAAGAAGTGTGATGAGTTTGGAAAGTGAGCGGGCATTTGAATGATCCTCTCACACATATGGACATATATAGAGGAATACAGAGGGATATTGCAGCCTCACCCCCGAAAGGAGCTTCTACAAACTGTGAGTAAAGCGGAGGGTACATGGACTGAATTTACTTTCTGCCTATGTGATGCTCGGACTATAACATTTTGGCTTTTACGCGCATGACATTCGCATATTTGGGGCACCGTCCGGAGCGCACGGAGAATCCGGTTTGTTTTTTGTTTTTTTTTAACTAAAAAAAAGGGGGGGAAGACAGAGTAATATTCATTACTGAAGGAGGAAAAGAGAGGAGAGAGGAAAGCCCGTGCACTTGCTGGTTTTCACTGCAGCAGGAGCGACAGAAAGTCGTCCGGAGGATGAAGTCTCACGCATCCCAAACCAGAGGGCTTCGCTCTTAATGAAAACGATATTTCTTTGCCACATTCGGACTTTTCAGTAGTGATATTTTTTCTTTTCTTTTTCTAATTTAAGAGGACGTTTTTTTTTTTCTGGGCTGAACAATGAGGACTACTGGTGCAGTGGACTATCTGTACTATTGCATGCTCATCCTGCAGCTTGTGCATCAGCCCGCTGCCAAGCAAGTGCTCCGGTACCGTTTAGCAGAGGAGGGACCCGCCGATGTGAGAGTAGGGAACGTAGCCGCCGACCTGGGCATTGTTGCCGGGTCCGGCGAGGTGACGTTCACTCTCGAGTCGGGCTCCGATTTTTTCAAGATAGACAACATAACAGGTGAGCTCACCACCAACGAGAGGCGGATAGACCGAGAGAAATTACAGCAGTGCCAAATGATATTTGATGAAAACGAATGTTTTATAGATTTCGAGGTGTCGGTGATAGGACCAGCCCAGAGCTGGGTTGACCTCTTTGAAGGCAAAGTCATCATATTAGATATTAATGATAACACCCCGTCTTTCCCTTCCCCTGTCCTGACACTGTCTGTGGAGGAGAACAGACCCATCGGAACCCTTTATCTGCTGCCCACAGCCACAGACAGAGATTTTGGCAGGAATGGAATAGAGAGATATGAGCTTATTCAGGACAATGGAGAGAATTCAAGGCGCTTGAGTTCTTCTGGGGATTCATTCTCGGGGAAGAGGAGATTTGAGGAGGGAGCGAGCAGGAGCAGCGTCTTTGAACTGCAAGTTGCTGACACTACTGATGGAGAGAAGCAGCCTCAACTCATTATTAAGGGGGCCCTTGATAGGGAACAGAGAGACTCCTATGAGCTTACACTGCGCGTTAGGGATGGAGGAGATCCCCCTCGCTCCTCTCAGGCCATTCTTAGAGTAATGATAACTGATGTGAATGACAACAGCCCTCGGTTTGAGAAAAGTGTTTATGAAGCCGACCTGCCGGAAAACAGTTCCCCTGGCGCCCCCATACTCCAGCTTAAAGCGGCTGATGCAGACGTGGGGGTTAACGGTCAAATAGAATATGTGTTTGGGGCAGCCACAGAGTCAGTAAGGAGACTGCTGAGGTTGGATGAGAGCACAGGGTGGCTCAGTGTGTTGCACCGCATTGACCGTGAAGAAGTGAGCCAACTGAGGTTTACAGTAATGGCCCGTGACCGAGGCCAGCCACCCAAGATGGACAAGGCCACAGTGGTGCTGAACATCAAGGATGAGAATGACAATGTTCCTGCTATTGAAATCCGAAAAATTGGTCGCATTTTCTTAAAAGATGGGATAGCCAATGTGGCTGAGGATGTGGTGGTGGACACACCCATCGCTTTAGTTCAGGTGTCAGACCGTGACCAGGGGGAAAATGGTATAGTGACTTGCACAGTGGTAGGAGATGTGCCCTTTCAACTCAAACCAGCAAGTGAGATGGAAGGTGAGCAGAATAAAAAGAAATATTTTCTCCACACATCGGCACCTCTGGACTTTGAGACAACACAGGAATACAATGTGGTCATCGTGGCTGTGGACTCAGGAAGCCCCAGTCTGGCAAGTAATAACTCTCTTATCGTCAAAGTGGGCGACACTAATGACAACCCTCCTATCTTCAGCCAGAATGTAGTAGAGGTTTCGTTCCCAGAAAACAATGCCCCTGGCGAGAGGGTGACAACAGTGGCAGCTATCGATGCAGATAGTGGGAAGAATGCTGAAATAGCCTATTCCCTAGACTCATCAGTAAATGGGATTTTCTCTATTGATGCAGACAGTGGAGACATCCGAGTAAACACCATTCTGGATAGAGAGCAAACAGAGCGCTACGAATTCAAAGTGATAGCCAAAGATAAGGGCATAAACACCCTTCAGGGTTCTGCAACAGTGGTTGTCCTTGTGGCCGACAAGAATGACAATGAACCAAAGTTCATGCAGGATGTTTTCACCTTCTATGTCAAAGAAAACCTTGATCCAAACAGCCCAGTTGGCATGGTTACAGTAATTGATGCAGATAAAGACCAAAATGCAGAGATGGGTCTGTTCATTGAGGAAGAGGAGGAAATCTTCTCTATTGAGAATGAAACAGGGACTATTTTTTCCACGTTGTCATTTGACCGAGAACAGAAAGCTACATACACATTCCGCGTCAAAGCTGTGGATGGAGGCGACCCTCCCAGATCTGCCACTGCCACAGTTTCACTTTTTGTGATGGATGAAAATGACAATGCTCCAGTGGTCACTTTCCCAATAAACAGTTCCTACACACTTCTTCCTCCTGCCACTAATATCAGAAGTGTAGTCAGAACTGTCCAAGCTAGCGATGCAGACTCTGGCATTAATGCAGTCCTGAACTACAGCATCATTGGGGGTAACCCTTTCAAACTGTTTGAGATTGATGGGGAGAGAGGATCTATTACACTGACGGCAAAGCTGGAGCAGAAGCATTATGGTCTTCACAGACTGGTGGTTCAGGTGAATGACAAGGGGCAACCTTCACAGAGCACCACCACGTTGGTTCATGTGTATGTTAATGAGACTCTTTCCAACTCTACAGCTGTGGAGGTCCAGGTGGCTAAGAGCCTGAGCACATCTCTGAACACCAACATCGCCGGTGACCCCAACTATGATCTAAGCAAACAGCGGTTAAGTATTGTAATTGGAGTAGTTTCAGGCATCATGACAGTCATTCTCATCATTCTTGTTGTTGTCATGGCCCGTTATTGCCGTCCAAAGAATAAGAATGGTTATGAGGCAGGCAAAAAGGATCACGAAGACTTCTTTACACCACAGCAGCATGACAAATCCAAGAAGCCCAAGAAAGATAAGAAGAAACAGAAGTCCAAACAACCTCTTTACAGCAGTATTGTCACTGTAGAGGCATCCAAACCTAATGGGCAGCGCTACGATGGTGTCAACGAGAAGCTGTCGGACAGCCCTGGCATGGGTCGCTACCGTTCGGTCAATGGAGGGCCGGGAAGCCCAGATCTGGCCCGACACTACAAGTCCAGCTCGCCACTCCCCACTGTCCAGCTTCACCCGCAGTCACCAACAGCTGGAAAAAAGCACCAGGCAGTTCAGGACTTGCCCCCTGCCAATACCTTTGTTGGAACCGGAGATAACATTTCCCTTGGATCTGACCACTGCTCTGAATACAGCAGTCAAACTATCAACAAGTACAACAAACAGGTAAGAAGACACATCTCAATGTTCTTTTGTTTCCCTCCACTACTCTTAAATGTCTTCTGTTTTTTCCTCTTAGTGTTCTCTCTCCCATAATGCTTTCTGACAGGGCTAGTCTCAGTAGTCTTGTTGCCTTTATGGTGCTAATGTGTGTCAAGTTAGCGGTATTGATCTGTTTTGGTTTGGAGTGCCATTCACATGTAATATTGAAAGGAAAGAGAAAGATCAGCTTAGGAAAGGATATTGTTACCACTTAATCAAATGTCCAACTATTTTGGACTTTTATCTCAGCATGTTAAGCTGCCTTTTCCGTCATGGGTGTCACAGTTACTAACCTTGGCAAATATGTGTTGGAATGTTGTAGACAGCTCACATAAGGATTTGGTTTGGAGCTATTTTATCCCTGAGGGGAACGTGGCAGGGGCTGGCTACACTCCCCTCGTTTGTGTCAAGCCCTACCCTGCCCTCTGTCTGTGACAAGGATACCTTTTCTTTTCATGAAAGGGATAAAAAAAAGAACAAAAGCAAAAAAGAGAGAGAGAGAAGTAGATGCAGCACAAATGTGGCTTTGTACAGTTTCTGAATCACTTTTAGAGACTTCAGTAGAAACATCTGGCCAGGAGTCATATTAGCATTCTGCTGTGCTTCAAGGCCTGCATCAATTCATTGACCTAACAGTGAAAATGGACACTTCTACACCACCTCCCATGTTGTGCTTCATATACACCCTTGTCTTTTTCCATGTATATAATTGTCTGCCATCTTCTTATTTCTGTCCTCTTTCACATGCCTCGACCCTTCAGCATTTCCCCTTTTCTGATTTTTGCTCGGCTTCTTTGTCCCCCTCTGTAACCCATTTTTTTTTCTTTGACTTGCAACACAGGTAAAAGTTGTTGGTGACATTATGAGATATTTAAAATTCAGGAAACATGTGCTTTTCATTATATTTTCAGGTTGCTTTTGCACTGTTAGATGCAGCAACAGCAAAGAATCAAACTTAATACCTAATGAAGCCGGCTTATTTATGTTTTCAGGAAAAAGAACACTACTGTATTTTTTTTCTTCTATGGAAGTCTAATGAATTATTGATCTTTTACTTTGTGTCAGCACTGCTCTTGTTGAATTCAGTAGTGTTGCTTGCACTTTTTTATTTCCTGTGTTCCCCCTTTCCTTTCGATATCTTTGTTCTCGTTTGCATTCTCCTGTCCCCCCAAACTCTTGTGTGGACCTTTGTAGAAGAGTCTTGCACATCTTGCGTCCACCTGTGCTGCCTGTTTTCACTCAGTATCCCTTCCTCTCACTCTGTTTATTCAGCCTTTGCCATATCCTACCCTGTACTACCATGCGCTTTGCCCTTTTTTTCCTGCAATGGATTCTTTTTTTAAATCTTCACTGTCATCTCTCTCTATACATTTCTCTCATCCCTTCCAGTATTTCTCCTCTCAGATCATTTCATTCCCCTTTTATCTCTCTTCCTTCTCTTTCCTTGCTCTGTCTCTAACAGCCTCTAATATGGTGTATTCACTGAGCCGCTTCCCAGAGTGTGAGGAGTGCTGTTGCTTTCGGATGTCTCCTGCATAATTAAAAGGGCACTCTATTTGCTGCTGCGGCAGCAGCATGTATTGTGTGTCACTATGCTCCACTTATATAATTATTTATTTACTCTCAACATTAATGCACCAGTAACTTTTATGGACTGTGCATTTGTTAGAATACAGTGTCTTGGAAAAACTCAATCTGGAAATCTGATGTGCCCAAAAGGAGTTTTTTTTCTTTTGACTCATATATACTTGATATTGAAACTTAAATTGCATTAAAATGGTTAAGAATGTGTTTAGCAATCTACTGGTCATCAGCGTCTATGTTTATTGTGTCATGCAGCTGGTTTAATATTTAATATACAAGTGATAGCATGTATTCAAATTGCCTTTATACCCTATGGGTTCAGTAAATACTTACTGTTGATACATTTAGTTGAGGTCATGAGGACATAATTAAATGGGTGCACAAGAGAGCTGACTGAGGAGAAGGTGTGTGTTTATGTGCTCCAATTATGGCATTAAACAGCCACCTTTATATTAGATTAAGCAGTAAATCGGTCATGCTCTTGATTTTAGGGACACTGCATCTAAAAATATTCTGTTGTCTGGTAAGTGCTACTAGAGCTAAAGACATAAAACACTCCGGCAAACTTGTGTGACTCACTTACGGAGAAAACAGGATAAGTGATCGAAATGACGACATGAAAGAATACTATTTGCATTCCATTTTTATTATGGTTCATATTTTTCTTAGACTTACACTCACATTTCTGAGCTTTTATGCAAAACTTACCCTTTTATCATATTAGCCACAACTCAGCTCCTATGAGTTATGATAATACTAAATAGTTTTCACTATGTACGTGTTTTGTTACACGCCCGACCTTTTTCTTTTATCACTCTCTTGCTTTTTGTCCATCTGTGGGAAGAGATTGAGACAGGCACAAGAATGACGGCCCTGTTAGTGGTATAGAGAATGGCCCCTACTGTTTCACAAGGGACTTGGGGTTGGGTGGAAAGATAGAGAAAAGGACAGGGAGAGAGAGGGGATAGTGCTGACCATTGACTGTAACGTCTGAGGTATCGGGTTCCATCTTCCTCCCTTCTTGCTCACCTAATCTTACAATAACTGCACAGGCAACCTGCTCAGGCAGGTAACCAGGCAACTGAGGGAGTTTATCAGTGAGGCGAACCTTTCTTTTTAGCCCGACAGACATTTAAACAGTCATTAAGTTGAGGTAACTGTGAGGGAGAAGCCAGCGTGTCACCCAGCAGCTGCCGAAGGTTTTGAACAGGAGCAGCGGCAGACCTGATATTTCATCTCTCCCTGCCACTTCATTGATTGCGGCTTATGCAGTTCAGAATTTTACCCTTTTTTTCTTTTTTTTTGCTATATGTGCACAATAAAATGTAAGGTATAACTCCTCCTTATGGTCAGTCGTTGCATTCAAAAGCTGATGAGAGAAGTGTATTCACTTAACAGAACACTTAACTTTATTACTTTTGGCAGTAGCGTCTGTTCTGTGCAGCAGCAGAAAATAATGCCATCCAACCTTAATGTTGTGAGGAATGAAATCACTTAGCCATTGAATTAGCACAAGCCATCAGCGTTTGTTTGATCATTGCACTTCAAAGCACCACTCATGCCCAGGTGGATCACTTTTAATCAGTAGTGAGCCACAGCAGCTTGTATTCTGTGCTCTTGCAGTGTAGCCCCTCAGGGCAGGCAAAGCCGCGGTCCAAACACTTACACCAGGTTATCTTGCCTCAGGGCTGATGCAGCAAGCATAACTGGACACTGCCCTTAACCAGCTCCCAGTGCTCATCTCCCACACTCTGGCCAGCTGTTCCTCGTGTGCCTCTCCTGCACAGACTGAATACGGCTGTGAAGCATCTGATTTGCATAGGGCAAATCCTCACCCCACTGGACTCATATAGGACAAACAATATAACCATGCAAATGGAGGTCACTTGGGTGGTGTTTGTAGCCAAAACATAGAATGCGATTGCCCTTCAGGTTCCGAGCAGATCAGGAAACCAATATGGAAATGTAGCACTTTGCCTACTGCCTTATTTGTTTTAACTTAGAAAATGTAGCTGCCTAAACACCTGTTAAAAGCCACAAATTCACCAATTTAAACTGGCAAAAGCTCAGTTACCCTAAACTTCAAATCTCCACTTAAATCCACGTGTTGATGCTTATATATAGAATTAAAGAAACCATTGCCTCTATTTTCAGCCCTTTGTGTATTTTTTAGTGCTAAACTCAAAAATACAGACACCAAACTCCCTTGAATGATGAGTTCAATAAGACACTGTACGTGATGGGAGGTTGTGCTGGTTCTTTAACAAGTTTGGTCATGCCCCAACCTCAGTCTAATTGATTCAGGTCACTTTTTTGAGAGAAAATAGGGAAAGCAGGAGTTGCTTTGTATGTATATGAGATACTCAGTTGCAAAATTAGGTAAGCAGGTAGCTGGACAGCCAGTTGGTCGATATAAACAGATCAGATTTCAGCTGAGTCAAATCTTGAAAATGGATTGTTCACAAGAAAAAATAACATAATGACATTGCATTATCCAGTCTTGGTTTTGATCTGGATCAAGTATATGACTGGAATACCTATAAATTCAGGATGTGATCCCAATGAAGATTTTAAATCTGGGTTGAGTAGAGGAAAATCTAATAAAACTTTATACGTAGTCAAATCATCAGCAATTTATTCTATAGTGTATATAGTATACACACTGTACAAGTAACTACTATGTAACTACTAATTACACAGTGAAAAGAACAGAAGTCTAGACTGATTTGGAAAAGAAACAAATCCCTCTTACCTAACCACAGCAGACCAGAATCAAAACCTAAATTCCAAAAAGTTAATTTCTTTACAAATGAAGAACTCTTGACTGCCCATTTTTAACTAGACAATCAACCTTTTTTTGATTTGAGACCTAAAATGAAGAAGTTAGTAATGTATTTGGGATTCATGCATATTAATTCTTGCCTTTTTAAAAGATAAATTGACCCACACTGACTCTTCTACCTACTGTTCTCTTCGTAGCTTGCACCCAACATTGTGATATGTAATCCCATTTAGAGCACTAGTAATCTGCACTTAGTAATTTTGGAAAGTTATTATCTGCATCAGGGTGATTCAGTCCAATGTTGCTTTAAAAACACACACACACACACACACACATACAAATAAGATCAGTTTTCTGATCCTGGACATAGGATTTCCAAGTATGGATCATTGTGATCCAGATTAGGTAGTTTTGAACAACTGGCATCACTATTAAATTAGAACAGCAGATAATGAAATCATTTTTGTGTCAGCTTCACAGTAATTTAGGATATGATACCAAAAGTGAAAAAAATAATCTGGAAATCTTGTATTTAGTAAGAAATAAGATGATGTGCAATAAGCTGGTTTGTTTTATGCCAAATTGTTATTAGTGCTTGTCCTTTCTACTGCTGACTGCGGCTAATGTTATCAAAATTGTTTTGGATCTATTACGGTTTAATTCAATCTACGGGTGCTCAGGCTTTTGTTGTTTATGTTCCTAAAGGAAAATGGAGGGAGTAAGAGAGCTCAGTAATACTCGTGAAACTGCAGCGGGCAGCATTTTCTGGTATAATGTGGTTTGGTGATTTGAATGCACTCCCTCTAAGGCAATTACTAATCTAAGGATTAGACTTACCTGATATATGGGCAGAAAATGGTGGAGACTGAGAGAAAAAGCCACGGAGAGATTGCAAAAGCTGGTTGCTACAGTGTCTGCTATATTGCTGTGCATAATATTTTAATATTGATTTTCTTTCACTCCATTTACCTATAGGGGGAAGCATGAAAAGATGAAAAGTATTACTTCATTTCTTTTCCCTTCTTCTTTACCTCCTGCTTTTTTTACATACAGTAGATGTGCCAGGGAGCACAGTTGTCTTTACCTACAAATTTCAATACTTATCATTAAAGAAGTTGAAGAAGCCTCAACTCATCACAACATTTGTCATGATGAGATGCTGAGAGACAGAGAAAGAGGGGAGTGAAGGAAGAAAAAGACAAGAAATTTAAGCCGCATGCCACCTTGATTGCTCTCCACGCTACTGATTGTAAGTGGCAGTGTCGAGGATGCCACCTTCTTCTTGCCGCTTCTTTCAATTTGATGTCATCGAAAATGGAATTTCATTTCATACTCGGCAGCGATCACATTAGATAGGGCTTACTAGGATAAAGCCGATTCATATTTGCAGATTTGCTTTTCCTGTGGTGCTATCAATCATTGCTTACTTGCCATATTGCAGACTTGTTTTTCACGGCAATTGTTCTGAGGAGTTTGTACAGTAAATTGACTTTTACAAGGCTCCCAAGGTTTATGATATGCGATGCTAGCCTCGCTGTTTTCTCCATTGCTGTCCTCTTGTATCGACTCTACAAGCCAGAGCCAACTAAATGAGAACATCACTTAGCTCTACTGCTGTACAACCCTGGGGAATAGTTCCCTGTCGACGAGCTGGATCACAACACGGATCAAAAGTAAGGCTTGCTGTTTGGGAGACTAATAGACAAAGCAGTAGTATTTTGTTTACTGTGACATCGTACCTCATCAAATTGCAATAATATCTGGAAAAGTCAGTACATAATAATGTGTTTTTTTTAGTCACGGGCCATTTGTTCTTTTGATGTTGATTCAAACAGGTGTTACAAGGGTCTTTGCATTTGTGCTTTTTTGCCAGATTTTCTAATAAGCAAATTTTCTTTCTAGTCTATGATTAAGTGTATGCTTATTTGCGTGCCTCCCACTCCCCATTTCTCTCTCTCTCACACTGTGGAGCTAACAATGTGATGAATCAGATGAATCGTACCCTGTCAGTTTTGCTCACATAGGTCCACAGTGTCAAGGGAGCTGCCAGCAGGATCCGTGGCCCCCGTCAGGGGGCGGTGATTTAAACCCCATCCAGCATCAGCCACGTTGTCACATGTGGCCTTCGTGAAAATGAGAATAAGAGGTGTGAAAGCCAGACACATTGATCCATAATTTACCCCTAAGTGCCACCTTTTACACTGGCAGGCAACTGTAAAGCTCCTCAGTGCAAAGTGAACTTGTTTATTAAGCTGAGCTGACAGGTGGAGAAAAAGAGACTTTAACTGAAATGCTGTCTCCCTGCTGGGCAAAGGAAAGATGCTGGATTTAGTAAGACAGTGGGTAGGTGTGTGTGTTTATACACAATGGTGTTGACAGGGGAAAGTTAACATGTTCAAAGGTGTAATTACACCATATTTAATAGGTACAGCCTTCATTGTGGATTCAGGTTCAAAGATTTAATTCAGGTTTTGACAGACAGGCACCTGTTCTGCAAGTATCTTTCTTCCCACATTTTTAAAGTACTTTTTGTATTGAAAATCTGTTAAAATATTAAGATGGACAGAGACCTTCTGACTGCATAAGACAAAGTAAGAATTGTCTGCAATAAATAATGCATCCAAAGACTTTGTGTTTTTTTTTTCTTCCAAAGGATCTGGCTTTTTATTAACAGGCGGCAGTCATACATATTTAGTAAGCAGCAGACTATAATGGATATGACTTGACTTGGGTAGGGGAGGAGTAGGACAGCTTGACTGCTTCTATTAGCCCTGTTTTGGTGCGACTCCCACCATGTGGCCCCCAAATGAGATTATATGTGTATGAAACAGGAGGTAGAGCACTCACCGACCATCCATCAAAGCCTGGGGGGACCTGTGTGAAAGTTTGTGCATGTGTACTCAGTGGGTACACTCACTGTGCTGATGCATGTGTGCATTTGTTAGGGTGTGATAAAGTGTGTGGGTGTACAGTATGGATATGTGTGTTTGTGTGTATTTGTGTATCCTGTGAGGACTGGAGAAGAGAGCAAACGGGGCCTCCACAGTTCAGCCTCTCCATCATCCTGCACGCCAGGCACACGCGCAGCGACATGCCTGAGAGGGTTTCAATATCCTGTGTGTGTGTTTGTGTGCCTGTGGTGCTGTGTTTACTCAAGGAATGCAGTTCATTATATTTGTATGTGTGTCTGGTTATTACATATACTCTGTACACACTTGCGTAAAGAAGCAGATGGAGACTAAAGGCTAGAGCAGTACTTTTTCACCTTTTAAAGAATCCACAACAAGCTTGAGTAGTCCAGACGTGATGATGTACCTTTTCTCGACTCTCAGGAATCACATGAGCAAGGGACTTGGAATCTCTTAGCCCCAACCAAGTAAATTATTGCACACCAACACATATATCTCAACCATTTTCAGCTTAAATTCGCATTCCACATATATTAAACTCTTTAGATATGTGTTGAAAACACAGAAATATTCATTAGCAAAGCACTGGCAGGGGGGCAGAAGCCCCTGTATCGATGGGGCCTTACCTGGCAGAAAGCAGGCTATTAGCCAGGCCCGATAAATCTTGTCAGAGGCTGGAAGAATCTGCCTGCCTGCTGAAGAATGAAGGTCATGGGGCAGCTGGAGTTACGACCGGCCTCGCAAGGTAGCTGCTACCAAATCAACTGAAATATGAAGTACAGATGGTCTTTTTGAAAATGCGAGTTTTTCAATTTACCTCTTCTTTGGTTTAGATTTCCCTCTGCTTATCTTTTTTGGTACGCTGCCGAGAGCAATGTGACTGTATACTTACTACATAACTTTTGAGTTTTCTTGTCTTTTTCTCACATTTTTTTAGATCTTGTCTTTGTACTGATGTTATGATAAAGTGAAATAGAAACCCTGACACTGTCAGAAAGTTAAAACAAATCAAATTTTGCTCTGTGGCAGCAGTAGTGCAGAATTTTGTGGCCATTTTAAGAACTGAAACAATTAATCCATCATGTGATTGACAGAAAATCAATTATAAGAGACATTTATGAAGCAGAAATGATTTTTCTACTAACGTGGCTGCTTTTTAGTTTTGGAACTTTGCCAGACAGCATAATCAGTGTGAAGAAGTTAGCTTGGGCATTTGGGAAATAATAGTCTTGCTTGAGTACATTTCACTAGATCGATCAATAATCAAAATAACATCTGTTGCACCTTGATTAACATCAGTGGGATAGGTCTAGAATACAAATGGAATTTCAAATATGTGTTCTTACCTGTCTTGATAATATAGTATATCTGTGGTATATTTTGCTCCCTAAGAAAAAAGATGTCAGCAGTACTTAAGAAAGTTACTGCAAAGCTCTATATTATGCTTCAAGAATAAACTGTACTGTACATAGTCTGACTCCAGTCCTCATATGTTGTGTATTCCCATGACCAGCACTGTTGGAAACTGCAATATAAAGTGAAGATGACTGGCCTTAGTCAGACAAATTCTACTGTGGATTGAGGAGCTCCAGACATTTAATATGGTTTCATGTATTGATTTGCGGCACCTTGCCCTATAGCCTGTTTATTATCTAGCTTTGGGTTCACCTTTTACTCTTTTTCTGACAGAATCTCAGGAGATTGAGCCCTCCCAGTTATTTTTAATTCTCTCTTACCAGCAACAAAGTTCTTCGTAACAGCAACACATAGTCTACAAAACTGGCCACTGGCAAATGGCTGTCCGGCCATTTTGGTTAGTGAATAAGTGGGTAACTTCAAGAGGTTGAATAATACCAACATGTTCTAAGCTGTGGCTTTTGCTCGGTTTTCTTCAGTTATGGAGGGAGACAAACAGGTATTGTAATCAAGACTGAAAGACTGGTGTTTGACATGGTTCATTTACTCTGAGTTGCTCCAATGCAACACTTGGGATGCAATAGCCAGTTGTAAATTACAGAGTGGATTCAGTGGTGAAAGTGCCTTGAGGGGGAGCTGGTCCACAGAGTCAGGGGGGAAATTGGGAATGTTGTTACATTTGTTGCCGTTTGGTTCCAGGTTGATGAGGTCTGGGAAAGGGGAAAGGCAAGGATATCAATCACATTGACGTGTCTGGGGTAGCAAGATTATTAGAATAATAGTAAACAAAGCTGCTTAAACATGACTAGGTTTTTAATATTTTTCCTCAACTTTATTTCTAGCCCAGCCTTTGCTTAATAAGCTTCACTTAACGTCAGATTCATCACTTTTAATCTGCCTGTAATGATATATTAATAACAGTCTTCAGTGGAAGGAGGCAAACTGCTGTGAACATAAGTGCATAAAGGAAGCCTATCACACAGTGAAGAGCTCTTATGAACTGGTGACGTGAGGGGAGCTCAAAGTGACATCGACAAGCTGCAAAGTGCCTGCATGGTTGACATTTACAAGTGCATCGTGGAGATCCCCAGCTGGACTTAGAGGGAAGACTGTTACTTTCTGTTTAATCACCATCAGAATTCTGCGGGTGCTGCAGCAAATGTTTGAGTAGCGCAGATTACTCTCCCCCGTGAAGCCAATTGCGGGCCATCGTTTGATGTCTACGCAAATGTGCTTAACATGCATAACCGTTCTTGCCTCCCTTCCCTTCCTCTGCACATTTGAAAGATTTACGTCGGGGTGTGTGCATGTGTGTGCCTACACTTTTGAATCTCTTTGAATAAGCTTTTCTTTGCAGAGGCAGCCTATTCTCTCTGTGAATTGGGGACATGACATGACAATTGGAGACCTTGTAATTTATGTTTAAAATGCCAGAGTTATCCGAGCCAGCACGATTTTGTTTGAACAAGAAAGCATACTGGCTAGGGTCCTCAGTCGCTGTTTAAACCTTATGCCTGTGTTTGCTCAGGAATCCTTGGTGGGCTATCCATTGTTACTATGGCAATATACCTCCGCCACACTCTCCTCCACCCACTGCAACTTCTCCCATGGCCATATGCCTGGAGTTTTTTAAAAGGTTTTCATTGCTCTCTCATCTTGCTTGTACCCAGTAATTCAGACCCATCAGTGCCAAAAGCTGAGCTCAGGGGCAACGTTCTCTTTAAAAAAGTCACGGTATTTTAACAGCTTTGGCCCGGAGTTGGATGAGGCGTGGGAACGTCATGTTCCGCTAAACTGTTTTGATAAAGCCATCTGGGCAAGCAGGGAGCATTTCAAAGATGAAGGTCCCTGAACACTAAATTGGCAGCAGTTTGCTTTACTACTGTGGGCTCATCTCTTCTCTGTGTCACATCTCCTTAGGGAACCTTTGGGATTTACTGCCCTTCCCACTTTGAGTTCTTGATTCATGAGATCAAATTAGACAGTGAGAGAACATCAGTGGTTGCACAATGCTTTGCTCTTTAACTCAAGGCCAGTATTTTGGCAAAACCTCAAATGTGCTCCACTTGCTGGTTAACCATTTCCTACATCTATTCCTGCTTAGGAACTGTGAATCAGATTGTGAAGCTGATGATTTGAAATACAGTACAGTCAGGACCACTGTAGTCAAAAGAAGATTATTTCCATCTGCAGTAATTTGTTTTGAGCGATATGGCTCTGTTCTTGAACCTTCCACATGCATACTTGGAAAGCATAAGGTGGGGAGAAAACATCGACCCACATTTCAATGTGTATATATAAGCCAGAAGTAAAAAGAGCAGCAGCAAGAACAGAGCAGGTATCAATGACAGCAGAAAAGGAGCTCGGTCGGAGGTGGGTAGCAAAGCAGCTTGCAGTTGTGCAGTAACTGTAGGCATGTTTAAACACCTAAAATTCTTTGCCCAGTATGAGATTGGCCAGTCTTATGTGTGGAAGGGTAATAGCTGAGGCATCAGCTGATATGGACTGGCATTGGGATCAGCTGAACTGCAGGGATTTCCTGAGCTGAACTAGCACTATTTTCAATTAGATGCACAATACTTTGGAGCCAGAAAAGAATTAGCTTGATGTGGTTAAACTACAGCATTTCCAGCCATTTTGAGAAAAGAAATGCTTTGCAAGGTCAAGTCTATTATATGGCACATTGAAATCTTGTGTTTTAAAATATTCAAAAAGTATCACATTATGAATCAAGAGATAAAATAAGTTGTCTGTATTTCATTCCATATCTGAGGAGAATGATGGCTGAATAGTAATTAATGCAATGAATGATGGTTGAATAGCAATGAATGTATTCAGACATTAAAGGAACTGGTGTCAAGGATCAAAAAGGAGGAATATTGAATGCATGCAGTCAATGCCAAAGGACTAAAGCGAATGACTAAGTGTGTGTGTGTGTGTGTGTGTGTGTGTGTGTGTGTGTTTAGAGTGGAAGGTTGTAAAGCACCCTATCATATTTAGAGGTATACAGGAAGCTCATCAGCCCACAGCTTAAAAACAGTAGCTAGAATGGCAGGAGTGAACTTTAGAAGTTGTGTGTTTGTGTGACTGTGCATGCATGTGTGTGTGCAAATCTAGCTGGAAAGCATCTCTTCACTGTAATGACTCTCGGCAAGCATGCAGCCTAATGAAGTGGGACTTTGCCTATGTGATGACATGAATGCGTCTGATTGGGAAGTTGCTGTGAAATTGCCCCAAAGACTACCTGGAGTGTTTGAACGTGTTTGCTCTGTGTATTACAAGTTATAATAATAAACACTTACCTGTTTTAAATCTTGCATTTCCACTACCACCTCAGGCATCTTTCACACTTTATCCTGTATGAAAATGTTGCATTTTAGCTTCTCACTCATGGATATCAAGCTTTTAAAAAAGTGCAATTTTTAATCAATTGTACAAACTTCATTGCAGTAACAACTTAAAGAATAGTCTGTACAATATTCCACATCATGGTTTAGAAAAGCTATAGGTTGCCTTTAGGAACATGCGTTTGACTCCTTTATGATTACTGGCCTCAGTGCTAGTGAGTGATGTGTTCCTTGGTGTCTGTGCATGTTTCTCAAGGGTGAGCCACACTAACACAGACTACTGCGTAAATTTCACCTGCCCTGCATTTTACCTGCAGCCACCTGGTCTGCTTTTCCTGCTTAGCATGTATCTCACTCAAGGCAAGACTGTGTCAGAGGCTCAGCTGTTTTTATTAACATCCAGGAGGTATAAAAAGGTTGAAACTTAGGAAGGCAGGGAGAAAAAGTGATGTGAATTACCAAGCAACCAGCTCCACTTCAAACTGCTACTGCTGGAACTGACTAGGAAATGTGTACGGTCTCCACATCCTCCCCTTATATATTGCCTCAGCCATCACAGCTTATTAATACTAGTCATACTTCTAGGCGTTCGTGTGATTTTTCAGCGCTGACGCAAATATGCTACATAGATATTGTGTGCTGTCACAATGCAAGTGTTAGAAAAAACAAAACGCTCCATGTCCCTCCCACAATGAGGTTTGTCGACTTACAGTGTGATATAAGAGTAATGCATTGTGGGAGGAAATGGACGACGCTGCCTCACGTGTTTATTTTGAATAGGCACAATGACAACAACAACTGCAGCAGCACTATAGGAGGAGGGCCTTTGTGCAGCACAAGCTGATACACCGAAAGGGAGTGACAGGTTTGAAAAATTGGCAAACAGTGTTTGCTGGAAGGCTTCCTTGGGGCTTGGGTACCTTTGAAATCATGTGCGAATGCAGAGGAGTGTGAATGAAAAATAGCTGTGTGATCCTGCCATGTTGCTTCTGTCAAGAATGTGTGATTTTCTATCTTTCTCTTTCGCTCCTTCTCCCTTTCCCTCCCCTCCCCCCCTCCCACAGCTTGCTGTCATCCTCATCTGCCCCTCAAAGCTTGCTATTTCTCTCTCCACTTCTGATCATCTCTGTTTTAACACTCCCATTCTCTTACCAACATGCCCTCCTCCATCTCTCCTCTGTGTTTAGCTTTTTCTCATTCTCACACTCCCATCCTCCCCCTCCTCTGTTCTTCCAGCTTAACGGTCGTGGTTATTTAAGGCTTAGAATCCATAAAACCCGCCTTAGGTGTGTTTGCTTTTGTTACTTTCCCAAAATGGTGCAGTGACTGCCACATTGTTAGCTGTTGATCCTCATTCAGCCACTGCCCGTCAGAAGAAAGTTTCATGTGGTTTTAGTGGAGACTTAAGACATAGGTGGGTCCCATTTCCAGGTTTAAAGTAGTGTAGCCTATGTCCTACGAGCCTCTCACTTCTATGCTGTGTGGCTGATTTACTGAATTAAAACAATAAATGCATTCTTTAGACAAACATAAATGAAAAGTACAACATCTACTGTCCATTCTGTGCAGTGGTAGAATATACTCAAGAAGACCATGCTTGCAACTCCCGACCCATGTCTACGAAACAATTTGTTATTTTTCCCGTCTGTACTAGCAAGCAAACACCGCCCCCAACTGCAACACAGACCGAAAACAGTCACAGCATGATACTTCCTGCACAACATCTGTCCCAGATTGCTCTACCCTTCCTAATTAAACCCTGTTTACCTCAACAGTCTTAAAGAAGACTACTGACTAATTATCAGGCTCGAGCTCCTCAAAGCCGTGTTTAAATCTCACAAGCTGATGAGGTTGCCGGTTGTCATGAGCTGGTGAGCGAGCGTAAAAAATGAGACGGGAACTTAACAAGAGTCTTTCCCCTTGAGCATCTCCCTCTTTGTGTTGACGTCCGGCGGCGATGATGTCTCCACCACTATTGGAGGACTGTTGGTCTTTGACACTTAAAAAAAGTACTTCAATTAATGCTCAGAGCAGTTCTTAAACATTGTTTTGGTATATTCAATAGACGAAACTATAAAAGAGTGGAAAAAAGGGAATCTAGAACTTGCGGCAATTTTTAATCATACATTTTTAATGTTTATTCCACTGTTTCTTAATTAAGTCCATGCATCAGAATATAGTGAAAAGCCTAGTATCTGAAGTGGGTTCAGAGGGTGGAAAGCTAGCAAATTTATAATGCATGGGAATGTCCATGAGGGATTTTAATAGATATTTTCCACAAAAAAATCTCATTCCTTTTTAGTAGAGTTATATATTTGCCCTTTGGGTTTTGGTGGAACAGCCAAGAGGCCTGGTTAGTTCAATTTCTACTTGGGAACTGTATATACATCAACACCTCAAATTTTTTCGCATGTGAGAATATATTGGATGGCTATCGGAAGTGAGGGTCAGCACAGAAGGACATATTTTAATGATTTTCAACCTGGTTTAACAGACTCCTTAAAAACACCCACAGCTCCACGGCTTCTCTCTCTCACTCTCTCTTACACACACACACACACACACACACACACACAGAATTATCCTGGGCAGCAGCCTGATTCAATTAGTAGGAGGTGAGGAGCAGAGAGATGAGGGTCACTCTTGCCGTTCCAGCTCGAATGGAGATGCTTCCTGGGAGACCCAGCTTGTCTCTAAATTTGGCTGCTCCTGGGTCATTGTTTCATCACAGCCCAGAATGGTTCTCCAGGCTCCCTGTGACTCTATAAGTCTATCTATACATCTATAATGTATATTTCATTTCAAAAGCGCCTTCTCCCTTGCTGATGTTGTTTTCTTCCAATGTTGTCTGTCACTAGAGTGAAAACTCAACACCCCTTGGAAGAAGTTTTTTTTTTTTTTTTTAAAGCACTAGCAAAGCAATGAAGCTCGAATTTACATTTAACAGCACTATAAATGCATGCATATTACAGCACTGACATTTTATTTGCAGCCCAGGATTCTGGCTGAAGATTTTTTCACCTTTCAAAAGATGGTGGATAAAAATAATATAAGCAACCTCTATAAAATCACTTATCAGCACCTACCCCTGAAGATATAATGATATCTGGCCATGCTGCTGCTCCTCTGTTATTGAAGATTTTAAATGAGTATTCATAACAAGAAAGGTATTAGGTATAGATTTCCTGTAATGGTAGTTACTGACAACGGCTGGCCCTCCCATCAAGGTGTAATGGACATGGGGATCAATTGTGAATAAACACTAGGCCATCGTATTAGAAAGTTATTCAAACAAGCACCAGTTCCCATCTGTAATCGGACTGTTTATAACAGCAGGTGGCTCAGCTGCTTCCCCGCTTCTGCTCCCCCACCCTTTCTAGAAGGCGCCTCATGAACCTCTTAGCTCAGTGGTCTGATAGGATGCAGAGGTAAAATTCTTCCACGTGAACCAGTCCATCACATGTATAAATAACACTTCAGTGCAAACTCACAAAGCATGAAGCTGTGGATCCTGGCTGCTTTAGTCTACACAGTGCTCTGGCCTCTAAGGTTTAATTCTCTCAGCTTTATTGCTCTTTGTGGTGATTCAGAAGCCCTCATTTTGTCTTTAAGTTCTTTTACTTTGCCTTATTTTTATTTGCTACGAAAGATTCTTGACCTTTAAAAAAGAGGACCCAAAAAGCTATTCAGTAATGTTGTTTTATTTAGACTAACTCAGGCCAGAAACATCTCCAGGAGGACCAGCTTTTTAAGTGACAGTAGTTTACACAGATCAGCCACATCATTAAAATCACCCACCTAATGTTTTTTAGGTGTCCTTTGTGCTGCCTAAACAGCATTGACCTATTGAGATACAGAACCAGGACATCTGATGGTGTCATGTGGTGTGATCCTAAAGGATCTGTAACTCACAGATCCTTCAGTTTCTGTGAGTTGCAGGCTGGAGGGCTCTGTAGCTCCAGTTGGAATATCATGAATGCTTGATCAGATCGGAGTCTGGGGAGTTTGGAAGGCTTTTTGTTATGTGCCTTGCACCATTCCTCATTGTCTTGCTGGTCGAGACTGCTGTCGTTGGGGAGTGTCATTGCTATTTGGGAGTGCGCTACACTGTAGCGTTGTGGGTGGTACTTATGGTAACATTCAAGTAATTACTGGGACCCTTGGTTCCCTGGCAAAACATTATATTAAAAGTAATTTTGATCCCCTCACCTGTCTATAATTTTAAAGTTGTGGTTGATCTGTGTAGATGTACTGATACAAGATGCAGAGTGGAGAGCTCATCTAAAGACATCAAAGACACAAAGCAAGAAGAGAACTAGCTGCAGGGTGCCTGTGTTATAGATAATGATGGATAAGAAAAGAAAGATTTCTACATTTCTAAAAAGAGTAGCTGAGAAAATGGTGATTATTTATTTTTTTAAAAATGTGGAAATATATTTCCCCCGAGGCTTAATTTGGCATTATTTTTAAATATTAAGTATATTAAGAAAATTTAATGGAAAAAAAAGTATTTCTCCTTCAAGTACAGTTTTTATGCATCTTCAAGATTCCAGCCCTCTTTCAGTGTCACCTCTGTAGAGAGTGATATATATCAAAGCACAAAGACAAAGGGCTTTGAACACTTACAGATGCTATCCAGGTCTTTGGTCTGTTCGGAATGAACAAAACGAAACACTAAGACATCAACAACACCCGCAGGATTTAATGTCTCATCCTTCCCACAGCCACGTCTACATGTATTAATAGTAAATCTTACAGGTTGTGAGAATAAGGGCATGAGTCTCCAAGAGTTAACACTGTCTGAAGTCAAGTGAGTTTTGGCACTCAGCTCAGAATCAAATTGTGTGTGAGGCATCTTCCCCTCAGGGGAGAGAGGGAAGATGTGAAGAAGCAAGGAGCTCAACAAAAACAAGTCTTTCTTGTTTTTTTTTTTTTTAATTTCACTCAGTGATCACTAATTACAGACTGACAAGGCTCTTGTTAAAACAGTATAAAAGGGGGGAAAAAGACATGAAGAAAACATTAAATACCCAGTGTAATTACATTTATTGTGATACATTGGAATGAACGCGCCTCTCTCATTCTCCAGAGACTCCTGTGTGCATGTGGATGGAAATGAGTGTCTTTCATTTTATTAAACAGAGATATCTGAATAATATGCAGTAGGTCTTTGAAGTAATGAATTATGTCAAAGTTGAGAGTATTTCTGGGAATTTGGAGTGATTTCTACAAACCACTAGAAGAATCATTAGCATACAATTTGGGAATGAAGCAGTGCTGAACATGAAGGGAATAAACCTGGATCCTTTGATGTTGACAGAAGGTGCCGACAAGGACAACTGTCCCCTAACTAGGCCGACCGCTTTGCCTGGTTTTTCTCTTTTTTGCCCGCCTCCTTCCATGCTCCACACCCAGAAAAATACCTGGTTTAACTCAGAGGGAAGTGGATGACTCAAACCTTTGTCTTCCTTGCCACAAAAGCTAATGTTCTTGCAACGGCTCTTGTGCAGTTTGGATTATTAGTATTTGAGTGTTTTCTTAAATGAAAGGCAACACGGCTCAGGCATGCTTGTTTGCCAAGTTGAACATGAAAACGTTGTTTCCTGAAAGTCAATTCTTAAGGAGATAAAAAGGTGGCAAGACCACATTCATAAGTGCTACTGTTTCAGTTTGTTTTTGTGTTTGAGCAGGCGTGTCCATCCTGTGCTGTCAAAGTGGAATGTACCAGTCGCTTCTGTCATTTAGTCTGAATGCATGCACAAGGCTCCTGTTAGTTATTCCTCCCCCTTATCTCCTCCTTCAATCTCTATGTGCCTGCATCTCTTTCATATGTCTTGCATCCGTGGCATGTAGTTCTAAAAGTGTTTCTTTCATGAATGCAACAAGGTCACAACACTCTACAAAGTTATTCCACTTCAGAGCTACAGTATTTCTAGTGTCTAGGATCAGCAGAGAGTTGAAAGATGAAGACACAGAACAGGCGGGCTGCTCATATCACAGTGATTTTTTTTCTCTTTTTTTTTAGATTCAAGACATTTCCTTACCCTTTGTAAAGGTTGCTTCAAAAGCGGTACAGTCAGAGAAGTATGAGTCACCTATAAATGATGGTGCTGCATATTTTAGGTAAAAGAAAATTAGGCTGAGTGAATCAAAGAGATTTTTTCATTTGGAGGTACTGATATCTGTCTACTACAAAATCAATAAACAACTTCCACAAAGAAGACTTTAATATACTCTTCTTCAAATTGCCACATTTAGTACAATAGTTACCTTATTTTACTTTTAATACATGACGCAACAATGCTTCCTCACATTTATTCCAGAACACTGGAAATTATTTCTATGGTTTCTTTGAGACCACCATGACACCTGGCTACAGGCCTCTTTTTTTTTGCTTTACTAGATTTATGTGATGCTACAAGGAAATGTTGGATTCTGTGTACAGTAATAATTCATCTCATGTCTCGAGCTCACAGGAGCACTGTCTATTGCTCACGTTTCAAGCCCCTCTGCATCATTAAAATGCCTCTGGCAATGCACTTCTCATGTAAGCTGTTTCTTGTCTCACACTTACTATCCAACATCTCATTTTGGCAGAGCGCAGTTGGATCACCAAAGAAAAGTCCAAATAAGGTGTTTTCTGCAGAAACACCTTTTTTCTCCCCCTCTCTCCTCTCCTGCTCTTGCGACCCCTCATTTTTCTAAATCAGCATGCTCTATTAAAACAACACCAAACAAGGAGCTGTAAGCAAGGAAACAAGCTTAGAAAATTCATTAGTCAGGGCGTTGTTTTTGCAAATTAAACATTAACTTTTCTTTCTTCTTTTTTGTTTTTTTCTTCTTCTCGGCATCTCGCATGAGACACGGTTGCCTGAGTGTTGTTTGTAGCTGTTTCATTCGCCTGGGATAATGAGAAAATTCTGCATATCAATATTAGCCAAATAAATCTCATATCCATACTAGGATGAGGCTGGGTAATTTGAATTTATACCAAGGGATTTACAGTCATTCTGTGTTTTCTGAAATGGGAAAAAAAAGCAAGATCTGGTTTACAAACTCTTTTTGCTCTCTGTGTGCCCATTCCGGTTTGGTAAATAATGATGGTAAGCTTTTTAGTCAAAGAGGAAGGTCGTGTGTGCCTAATCAGGATATGATAAACAAGGCTTTAAGAGAGAGATAGAAGTCCAGTGTTTATCTCGGCTATTAAGCGGGTCTCACTGGAGGGAAGAAACTGCCACTGTGCTCAGGTAGCCAATATTGGGATTTGCAACCTGGATACAGGTAGCTATTATGTTGACTCTTTTTTAGCTAAAGACACTGTTCTTACTCTAATGAGCCCTGAGCTATGATGTAATATAATACACAAAAAAAAAAAAATTAAGGAACACTTTTTAATCAGAATATAGTATCAAGTCAATGAAACTTATGGCATATTGATCCGGTCAGTTATGTAGCAGAAGCGGTTGTTAATCAGTTTCAGCTGCTTTGGTGTTAAGCGGGTGTACTAGAGGGACAACAATGAGACGACCCCTAAAACAGGAATGGTTTTACAGGTGGAGGCTACTGACAGTTTTTTCCCTCCTCATCTTTTCTGTTTGTCTTTTTTATACTAGTTTTACATTTGTCTAGGGTCAGTGTCACTAGTGGTAGCATGAGGCTATATACCTGGACCCTACAGAGGTTGGACAGGTAGTCCAACTACTCCAGGATGACACATCATTACTGTATATGCCATTGCCAAAAGGTTTGCTGTGTCTCCTAGCACAGTCTCAAGAGCATAGAGGAGATTCCAGGAGACGGGCATTTACTCTAGGAGAGCTGAAGAGGGTCACAGAAGGTCCTTAACCCATTAGCAGGACCGGTATCTACTCCTTTGTGTAAGGAGGAAAAGTATGAGCACTGCCAGAGCCCTACAAAATGACCTCCAGCAGGCTACTGGTGTGACCAAACAATCAGAAACAGATTTCATGAAGGCGGCCTGAGGGTTCACCATCCTCTAGTGGGCCATGTGTTCACTGCCCAGCACCGTGGAACTCAACTGATTGTCCAGGAGCTCATTGATGCCCTGGTCCAGATCTGGAGGAGGTCCCCCAAGAAAGCCTTTATTGTCTCATTAGGTGCAACGTCAGGACATGCGCACGGTCAAGCATTCATACGAGCATGTGGGGGCGATACAAACAACTGATCACCATTTTGTACCATTTTGAGTTGTTGCAATCAAATTTCGGCAAAATGGGCTAGCCTGCCGCATCATTTTTTTAATTGCTTTGATTTTCTTGGTGTCTTTGAATTCAGCCTTTTCTAAGTTGATAACTTTGATTTCCATCAAACGATGTGATATCCTATCACTCCTAACTCAACAGTCCATATCAGTATAGATATCCAGCATGTTTTTTCAACATTCAGATCTGATGTATTTTTAAAGTTTTCCTTTAATTTTTTTGAGTAGTATACAAAGGAAATATTAAGTTATGATTGGAAGGACCTGCGCCACAGCCAAAACACACTTTGGGGGATTTTACTCCAAAAATGTACGAAATAAGACAACAAAAATATCAAGTATTTTATGGTTGGAAGATTTTAAGGAACGTTTTGGATTAATTAGAAAATAAAAAATACGCTATATTTTGATGTTGCTGATAATTTCATTTTAAATTATGCTACTACTTTAAAAACATGCAAAGAATAGAGAACTGACAAACAGCATGATATATTGATCCATTTAATATTTCATTAAACATCAGTATAGATATTTCTTGGAGGTGTAATTTAAAAGTTGTGGGATAAACAGCTCTAAATACTGCTTTAGTGTGCATACTGTACTTAATGCTATGCACAAGCACATGTGTATATATGAATTCAAACACACATAAAACTTTATCATTCCCTAATGGTGTTTAAATGACCTACAGACCTGGCCATGTGCCATTAGGTCAAACCCAGCCACCAGCCCGGCCCTCTTTAGCAAACACATAAATCTGAGTACATCAGTTGAGTCTCATTTTCACTTCATTACTGGAGGTAACCGAATACATTAATTTAACTCTGCATGCAGAAAATCTGTTCACCTCAGCATTTTAATCCATAGAAGGCCCTTTAATGAGGGCTGTTTTATACTACAGTGCATTATTCAATTAGAAGGATGAGTAAAGAAAGGTCTGCTGTAAAATCTCCAGTGTGGAACACTTACCAGGCAACGAGATGACAAAAAAAAGAAAGGATGACGACAGAAAGGCAAGAATTAAATAAATGAAAAACAAATTGTCGATTGCGAGAATACATTCAGTCACAGCCAGGTTATTCATATGAGTCCGAATGCCCACTCACACAACCATAGCCTTGCCAGTGGCTGTGTCATTAACCTGCAAACAAATCAGAATGATAATAAAATATTTTGGCAGGATTCGGGTGGTGTACGTAGCACACAGTTGTTGAAATCAAAATTTCATCCATTTTCTTGCTTTGGTGGATTATTAGCCAAGCTATTTAGCATTTTAACTTCAATTCTTGGAGAACATTTTTAAATATTGAAACTGGATTTGTTAATTTTTTTTTGCAGAAAGCTCAGGATGATTTCAGGTGCTGTTTGAGCTTGAATTATGAGGAAAATTGAAATATGGAAGAAAGTGCCTTTATGTTTTCATATGTGCCAAGCCAGATTTGCGTTGTGTGCTGTCAAAGGTACATTAAAAAGCAGGCAGGTGCACAAACATACTGTAGCTGTGTAGAACAACACTTGTCAGTGGCTCCTTCTCACTCAGGCAATGAGCTCAGTTTCACAGAGTCCCTGAACAAATGAGCACTGATTGAGCTTGATGTTTTCAAAATGCTTCATTGCTTTCGCTTTCTATGCTCACGCTGACATGCATACGCACATTCAGGTGCACGCAAATAGCCAGAGTTCTGTTAGGGTAACATGCAGTTGAAAAGACATATCGTAAAAAAATTGCGAGATTTGCCTCAAAATAGCAACTGCCAGTTGGTGTCTGTTCAGAGATTTCTCTTCCAAACAATAAACTGGAATCAGAGAGGCAAAAGCTGGGACACAGTCTCGCTCAGCGGCCAAAGCGGGATAAGAATACAAATGCCCATTTTGTATGTGGGAGAGAAAACGAGGCAGGCTGGGATTGCACACAAAGTCCTTCAAATCCTCTGAGGCGCTAGGGGCCATCATGTGCCGAGCGGTAAATTGATCATGACATAGCACCGTGGAAAAAAGAACCCAGAACGTACAAGCATGTCAAAGGCACAAAAGATGAGGCAGTGGATGCAGGGCCAGAGAGAAAGAGAACACACACAGACCGCATCATTTTAACATCTTCACTGAATAGTGTCACTTGAGCTTATGTGTTGGTATCTTTATATTGACACACCTGTGCACACGATATGCAAAGATGCCACTTTACCCCACATACAGAGAAAAGTCAGCCCTCTTGAAATTTTGTTTCCTCTTACAGTTAAATTTGAGTTTATAACCAAACCTTTGACAGTGTGCACAGAATCAGATACACTCTGAAACCATCCATTTTACTGAACTGCTATATTTTCTATGTTAAATGCACCCTTCCTTTGAAGAGAAATTCTCTCTCCCAGAGCATGCAAGCATTATGCTCACAACCTTGAAATATTAAAAGCCACACGCTGCAAAGATATCTCTGGGAATCCTTTCTTTTTATCGCATTTTTGGACTGTCACATGTTGGATAGTGACCATCTGGATAAACCTTGTAGGATTTAGTAACATAACCAAATGACCAAAGAAGGTAAATCTAGGAGTGAAGTATTAAGTATGAGGTCAGATGAGTGACCTGCTTAACCCAAACAGTCTGGCATTTTAAGAGTGAAGATACAGTAGAAATGTGACTTTCATCCTGCCTGTGTGTGTTGTTAATATATACTCATGAAATGTATCTTATTTAGTTCAACTCAATTTTATTTTTATAGGGCCAGTTCACCATAAAAGGCTCCTCAAGTTGCTTGATATTGTAAGGTAAAGAACCAACAATATTAATGAAAACCCCAATAATCAGACAATCTCCTACGAGCATAAACTTGGTGACAGTGGGAAGGAAGAACTCTCTTTTAATCAGAAGAGAACTCTGGCAGAACCAGGATCAGGGTGGGGCAGCCATCTGCCTTGACCAGTTGGAGGGTGGGAGGAACAAGAATAGAAAAAAGGAGAGCAAAGAAAGTATAGGATAAGCTGCTTTGTTTCTGTGGAGTGTGAGATCAGACTTTGGGAAGATAACAGTATGTTTTAAGCTAACACTCTTTTTACATGCTGGTTTTAATAGTTATTAAGAGGCCTTGTCCTGAACAGGGAGATTCCTTTGTTTGGATTATTATGGAATTTTTTTTTATCTTTTTTGTAAAGAAATTCTACCTTGTCTGTTGTGGTCTAAACCAGCCACATAAATAACCTTCACCTACCAGTAGGCTAAACATAGTGCAGTATGAGCCTACTTGAATGTCCTCTTTGCTAAGCCATTGTCTGACTTGCTTCTATTCACCTATCCTATCCCTTTGAAGTCATGGTTACCCTCAGTCTGCCCTTTGATGTGCTCGCCTTGGCCTCTCTTGAACTCTTAACTCAGTGAATTTCTACACATAACTTGGGAGTTTAAGAACAGGCTGAATGGACAGGGATAAATGAAGGCCATCCCCAAACCGCTCTTACTTTAAGAGGCAACAAAGCATTCGTGACGATTTTTAAGGAGTTCTGCAGCAGTCCATTTCTTTTGTTGGCAGATTTTTGTCTTGCACAAGAGCCTCCTGCTGAGGTTTAGAAGGATTTCACCAAACAGGTGCCCTTGTGCATATGAAAAAAGGCATTCTGTTGTGAAGAGTAAGTGCCTCTCCTAGCACATTTCGCTTTTGACCAGAGAATTGTGTCAAAATATTTCTGTCTCTATTCATACGATACCCTGCCCTGTTCCCAGCAAGTGATTTGGTTAACCACTGAGCTGCTAGTGGTGATTCTTTATGACTCACACCAACATCTTTTTCCCTCATCGCAGTAGGAGGGCTACCACTTTGTCTTTTATACACCCAACAACAATAGGAAATGCTGTTGAGTTTTATTTCTCCTTTGACATCAATAGCATTTTAGAACTACGCTGTTGAGACGCAGCTTCTTTGCAGCCGAGCTGGCCTCTCTTTGCCTGGGGCTACAGATGATGTGTGCAGCATACCTCAACAGTGTTACACAGCTGAAGAACCTTCACCCCAGTCCCTCCTTGTCTCCAGTCCCCTTCTCCCTCACTCTCCCAGCCAATTACCAATTCCCTTTTGAGATACAATGACATTGAGTTTTGACAGTTGAGGGTTTTTTTTGTTGTCACTGAACTTTTTTCTCTTTCTCTCCCTCTCTGTCTATTTTTGAAGGTTTTTAATCTCAGCTCAAAGACAGGTGGGGTGGTTGAGCTGAGCACTAAATGAAAGCCTGTGGAATTGTAGTTGCCTCTTTGACCTCAGGTTCTCCTTCCTCAAGAGCAGGCCTCGTTACTGGCAGCGGGATGTCACCTCAGCGCGAGCCAGATCAAACGCCGTGTGAAGTGAGTGCTCGTGCGAGCACACATCTGTGTGCATCAGCCAAAATCCTATTAGAAAACCTGATAATGTCAAAAACTGATGGGGAGGGAGATAAAAATCCTTGACATGGACACATTTTAACCAACTTTTCAGCGTTCAAACTTCTCTGACAGGCCCAAAGTTTTAGCTGGAGGATCAAATTCCACTCGGCTGTCATTCTATTTCAACTCATCTCTTGATAACCATCTACAATTTACAACCTAAAGGTCAAAGTCTGCATGAGGAAAACTGAAGCTAATCCATCCGCTGAGGATAACTCTTTTTTGATGACACTTTCTGATGAGTATGGCGACATCCTGGGTTTGGAGAAAATCTAATATTTGCAACATGCTGTGTTATTGAAAATGAGATTTTCCATCATGGATGGAAAAGCCTCAATAGACAAAAAAGTTTCAAACTATTTATAATATTCTCCACTTTTAGCTGTCTTGTACTTTAGACACCTGAAGCAGCATCTTTCTCACCACCCTCTCCTCTCCCCCCCTCCTGTTTATTTAGTTTTGTCTCAGGTCCCCTTATTCAATCTTTCCTCAATCTGGTGGTTCTGTCACTGGTCCGGGAACAGGTCAAGGGCAGGAAAATGATAACATTCGCTCATTCTCTGGTCAAATTAGGAGCGCAGCAAGCTGCGCACTATCAGGCACACACACAAACACACAGCGATGATGGATGAAAGGTCTCGCACCAAGGGTGTAAACATGATTCATGGGTCCTCCCTGCGTATTAGTCCTACACACCAACACATGAATGTGCACGCACACGCTCAACTGTACTTGTATTTCAGAAATGCACTCCTTTGTCAACACATTTCTTTATAATGCCAGATGGATTCCACCCCTGGCACTTCACTAGCAACAAAACCTACTACACTGTTTGAATGTCAACAACAAGAAAGAAGCAGAGAGCATTCAACACACTGCCTCCAGTCAGTCACGGCAGGTGGAAGAAGGTTCAAGGAGGTGTTTTCATACCCAGACACACTGCCACACACTCAAACACACTCAGACACAGATGTCGAATGCCTCTGATAGTATTAGCTTTGTTTTTATGTGTAGGCTTATACACATCAAGTGATGTGACGAGGCAAGTCTTTGTTGATGAATGTTCTTTTTTCCATCTCTTAAACGAGCATACTTCAGTCTTCATAGACTCAAAAAAGCTGAGTGGGAAGAAAAGAGAAGAGACATAGAGAGAAAAGTAAAAAGTAGACTTGAAATGTGAAAGAATGTGACAAATAGAGGGGAAGAGATAGAGGTAGAAAAAGATGAAAGATAACTAAATGGGTCTGGTTCTAAAGCATAAAACATTTAGGGAAAATATTCTATACATGTGTTTATGAGTAGCTCTTATTACTGCCCTTTACATAAATGTGTGTAAGACACAGTGGATTTTCATGTTAGCAACATAGCAAAATGAGACTAGTTCTCTATAGCCACACTAACTGTTCTGCAAGGCCATAGTTTGACCATAGACTGTGAACGTTAGGCATAGCCACTGTGACTTCACTCATTAGTGTGTGAAGTCTTGCTATGAAGATGTAAGTTTAGTGTTATTGCCATCTCAGCTTTTTTTTTTTTTTTTTTTGCCTTAATCAA
>VUQH01000080.1:0-38883 GCA_015106775.1 Etroplus canarensis | reverse complement strand
TGTGTGGTGTGAGGGGGGGGGGGGGGGGGGATGGGGATTTGGCAGTGATCAGTGCAGTTATTACCAACTATTATTGGTTGAGGTTCGATGGATGCTGCAGTATTGCACAGCAGATGCCAGAGCAGTCTCGTCCTCGCCACAGAAGCACGCACTATAGGGAGTGATGTTAACCTTCTCAGCGAGGCATGGGGCTTACATTCCCCTGCTATGAGCCCTCAGTCAAGAGGTATCCGCACTCTCACATGTTGCACCTTTCGCTGCAGGAGTCACACAAAAAATACGCACAGCCGTGCACTGAAAATACTGCAGAGGGGGGTGTCAAATCAACTGTCATTTTTATTTAGAATTTAAAAAAATAAATCCAACAAAACAAACCAGGCTCATTTCCTGGCTGCTGGCTCGGATTGTTAGAGAGACAGAGAAAAACGCAGCGAGAAAAATTTTGTCACTTGACTGGAACAGGACAAGAATGGAATATCAATCATTTCTCTCATTTTCTCCCTCCTTCCCCCTATTGTTACAACTTCCCTCTATATATAAAAGAGGATGCTCCCTATTGACAGCATTTTTATTTTTTTTTTGCCCACCAGGCTTGCAATGAATAATGTGAAGCTCAAGCCCTTGTCATAAAACCATACTTTTTCAAATGTTATCTGGAGAGGTAGGCTGCTTTAAAAGGTTGCACGTGTGGTTGGGGAGGGGGTTAAACAGTACAAATTGGTGTGATTTTATATACTGCGCAGAGGGATTTCTTTCAAGTGTTAACAACTCTCACTGCTGCCCCCCCCCTCCCTCGCCACCCTCCTCTTCTCTGTCTATCTGCGTCTCTCTCGGCTTCTTCTTCAGTGGTTTGCTGAGCTGCATTTCAATGAGTCTGTCCCAAAAAGCCCTGTCAATATTCTTGACAGATCTTCGGAGCATGATACTGTTAAACTACATAAAAGTGACAGGTAGCAGCGGAAATTCACCTGACTTTAAAATCTGTATCCGGGTTTTTAGTTTTAAGAAAAAAAGCATGATCAAGACAGACGCGTGCGTGTTTGTGTGCATAATATACTTCTGCTATCCATCAGCTCATGGTCACGACTATGTGTGTTGACAAGCCTGGTTGTCTTTACAAGGCCTGGATTAGCATACCGTCAAATGTGCCACCACTATTCCTCTCCCGCATTCTCACTTTTCACAGTTTCACCTCTGCTGCAAGTTTGCGTGTATATCAGTTTCTCTCCATGTGTGCTCATATACAAGGGGACAGATTGTTTCTTGCTTATATGCCATCTCTAAAACTGGTAAACATCAGTTTCCTATATTTCTACCCATATATTAGCACTTCCTCTGATTGCATCCACTTCATCGCCACTCTCCATCTCCCTCCCCCTCCAGACGCATCACTCTCAATCACATCTATCTTCTTAGATCTCTCCACCCATTTTCCCCTTTCTTGAGCCCCTTCTCTATTTGTAATCTATTTTCTCTATTTTAGTGAACCTTTTTTCCTTGCCAATACCCTGCTATCTCTTCCACTTCTCCCTTTTTTTACTACTTTCAATCTCTCCCCACTCAGCCATGCTATTCTCTCTTAGTTTTCCATCTCATCTCGCTTACTCTCCCCTCTCTCCCTCTCTCTCTCTGTCTCTCTTTCTCGCTGCCTGTTTCTCACCAGTCAATAATGAAAATTGCTTGCTACCTTGAATGGATTATGGGTGTGCGCAGGGGCCCCAGGTAGTTTGTTTGAAGGCGCAGCGGTGTCAAATGAAAAGGCCCGGGCCATTTTCTACCTGCCACAGGCCTTCTGCCTCCATCACACCATGCACACAAACATGTGCATTCTCGGAAAACAACAAACTCACAGCGAGAGTGTGGAGAGACACATGAATGGCCACATGATGGAAACAACCAGAAATAAACGCACTCGCGCACACATGCACACATCTGATCAATGACAGCGGATCAAGCATTACCACTCCTGTCTCCACGCTCAAATGCTCTCCTGTATCTTTCTTCTCTCTCTGTCTCTCCGCCCCTCTCTTCCTCCCTCTCTCCCTCCGGTCATGTATTATGAATGTTGCCTAATTACGCAGCCCCAGAATTCTTCATACGGGCTGGCACATTTATTTGTTTGCTTTGTATCTCTTTGCCTTTCTCTTGTATGCAAAATCCTTCTGTGATAGACTTGTTTATTCTTTGGCTCTGTCTCGCTGAGATCAAACAATGAGCAGATTGAACAGGGACGGTGTGCGATTGATGGTCAATCCTCGGGTTGGTGCGTACCGAGGGGCCGGATGAAGTGGTAAAACACGCAACGGGGTACATGTCGCTCTGTGCCTTGTGGAATCCAACCCAAAGCACATATGGTTAGACTGTGACGCAAATCTAAAAATACGTTTTGTTTGTCTGGTAGCCTGCCATCTTAATTATGCTGCCCAGTTTGCTGCAAGAACCTGACATGTGCGTGTACATCTAAGATTCAACATACCACTTGTGGTAGCTTGTGTATGAGTTAAGCCTGTTGTCTTTTTTCAGTCATTTCCATTTCTTCTCTCTTTCTTATGGCAGTTTTTTCTTCTGACGGTGACTCATGACAACTATTAATTACACCCATGAGTGGGAGTATGCTTTGAAATCTGGTCAAGTTCTGACTGACAGCTGCTGTGTATCATTATTGAAAACATAATCACATAAAGCTTTGCATATTGCATCGTCCCCCAGCAAGTGTAAAGTAGCCGCATCTGTTTGACAAATATGTTAAGACGTTGCTTTTTCAACATTTATGCGGACAGCAAGAGAGACAGTGTGTTTTTGAAATAGACGCAATCCAAACGGGACTGCCTGTTTTAATGTCATATCCATTTAAACGCCACGTCCATCTGCTACAAGTGCACAGATGTGAGCTTGTGTCCTGTTTCGATGTGTGGGAGTGTGTTCTTGTACCAGTATGCGTGGAAGCACACTTTTATTACTATATGAAGATTTGCTCATGTGGGTTTTTTTTCTAAAGAGCTTCACCCATGTGAGAGGTTTTTTTTTCTAAGCTGTCCGAGCTAATTTTTAGGATAATGAGGATCAAATTGATATATATATATATATATACACATATAAAATCACAGCTGAGGCATGGAAACAGGAGAAGCCACTGTGAAGCAAGAGTATTTGAAAGGAAAAAAGGCATTACCACAGGCTCAGCATCTTGTAGGAGTGAACAATTTCTATTCACTGACTTTAATTGGGAATTTTTGTGTAAAGCAAATATTCTCGGTTGATGGCCCAAGTAAAACTGCGTAGGATCAAGAGAAGCCTCCTGATTTCTGTAAACAAAGTGTACCATAGTACCTCTTTTCTTATGCCTAAAGTAACATTGTGGGATATCACCACGTTTACAGCAACAGGTTTTGGACATAATAGTGCTTCCCTGCTTTGTCCTTCCTTGCTTTTGCTCCAGTATAATTTTGTGCAGAAATGCAGAAAAAGAAAAGAAAAAAATCCTCTTACAGAAAACCAATAGTGCTTTCTGACTGAAGTCTGTGAATGCAGAAGGAGCTTTGGGGCTAAGATTTCACAGCCACTAATAAGCATTCAGCCTCATCTCCTCCTCTGCCTTGTGGTGACTTGGCTGCTAATGTGTGACTGACAACCCTCAGCTTCTGTGTTGATTGGGGCCGTTTTGCAGGTTGGCTAAGCACATGGCTGATGGACAGATCTGGGCTGCACGTGGGATGGGCGTGTCTCGTCTCGCCCGCACACCAGATCATATGCACCATATCAAAGTTTCAGCCTTTGTTGGCAAAGCTTTGAAAAAAAGGTGCACCCCCTGTTCTCTTATTGGCTTGCACAAGGTTTTTGTTGAGGCTGTAACGCTGAAAAAGTTTCAGTGGATTTTAGCCATCTCTCTGGGATGGCCTTGGTTGGCTGACTGCAGCAGGGAGCATTGGTTTTTACTTTGCCAGATTGCTGGACTGCCTCTCTTGTTTGTCTGCTTAAATTAGCCCTGCAGGGACCTGTAGTTGCCAGAGTGATTTTATGTGGTCAAATTTTAACATTAAGTCTATCCATATCTCCTTTTCACTCCCTCTACATAGTCCCTTCTCTAACAATTTGATCAGTACATATTAACTCTGAGGAGACTGGAAGGTCATAAGGTCATACATATACAGTATGTATGCAGTGCAGTGCAGGTCAGGCTCTTTGTGGTCATTGCTAATTATTACTAGTCCCAAATTAGCAGTACTCCTGACCCACATCAGTGGCCATCAAAGCCATTGAACATTGTTTGGTGCTCTGTAAAAGCAAACTGTTTCTCTTTGTGCTTATGTAAAAATCGACTTGGTCTCTTAAGCAGATAAAGGATCAGAAATCTTTTTAAATCCTATCCATAGCCACTGTGTTTACTTCCGAGTGAAAATAATAGCATATGCCTCTTCACGTCTCACATTTGGCCCTGTAGTTGGATTACAGAACAATACAGAGGGGTAAGGACCTGCTGTACATTAACTCACCCTTGACACCATCTTGGTCCGACATTCTGTAGGAGCAGACATCTTTGGTTAAGCTTCCTAGCAATGTGAGGTATGGGGAGGTTAATCAAAGGTCAATGAATGAAGCATTGTTAATCCAGTTCAGATGTTGTATCTAGGGTAAACCCATGGAATCCAGCATGCACTGAAGACCTGCATGACACACACTTAATGCGCCTAAACAGATGTCTTTTATTGACAGGACATACAGTATAGGGACACACAAATGAATAGAAAAGGCTTGCAAATTTATTATTAAATCAACAATCTTTCCACAATAAAATATTCAATTCTACAAATTCCACTCAGCAGTGTAATTAGCCATAGTTTCCAGTTCATTGTGTCTCCAGCAACCATGGTGATATCATGTTCTTAGTTTCCTAAACGAGGAATTTGTCCCACACCAAAGAGAATCTGTTCTCAGCAAATGACTGCAGTCGCTTCTCATTTAGCTGTGCAACACTTTAAAACCCAGAATCTTATTTTATTCATGTGGATTCTGGTGGTCTCTTTGCTATATCTGCTTCACTCACTCTGTCTCATCAGCCACCCATTCCTCATACCCCTCCTCCCATCCCCACCCTTCATTTCGGCCCCTACGACTGCTTTCAGCGATTGCGCTGTAAGGACTGCAGCAAGGGCTCAAATTAATTTCAACTTGTTAATTCTGTTTGAAAAAAAAGGGTGCAGAGAAGGGTGAGGAGAAGACGAAGACAGAGAATTAAAGAAGCAAGCCAGGTCGCTGTTTGAGTTTCTAATTGCCAGGGCCCAGAACGTGACCTACAGATGTGAAATTCCCCACTTGATGAAATATTAACTAGATTGTAGGACTTGACGGAGATCAGCTGCAATGGGAAACACTGCACATGAAGAGAGAGAGATAAAGAGAGATGGGAAGAGGAAGAGATACTGAAAAAAATCAGGGAGATGGTGGCATATCAACACGATTGAGGTTGATAGGGTCATGTAAAGGAATGTGGGAATGAAATGGAACTCATTACTGGAGAGAGAGAGAAAGATGACAGGGACCTTTATTCATGTGTGTGTGCTTACAAGTGTGTGTTGAGACACCAGAAAGCTCTTCTAAGGTCTTACATGGCAGACAAACCATAATGTGAAACATACCGCTCACCTTATCTGTGGATTTACAACCCAACAACCCATTTGTCTTTCTCTGCCTTGTTAGTATTATGCATTAGCTCCAAAGTATGAAGATAAGCAGACCGAGAGACATAGGAATCAGGGAGTGGAGTGAGTGTGATGAATGACGTGGAGGATAATATTCTTGACAGATGGATGAGAAATGAAAAGTTGTTGGTGCTGAAAAAACAAACTCGCTAATGATGATGATCACATCTGGATGGGCTGATACCTAACAAATGTTGGTTAAATTTTAAAAAATACAGTTGACAACTTCTGCAAAAGCATTATGAGCATTGGTTTGTGGGACAAAGGACATATGCTGAGCACATGTTTCTCTTTCAGTTGCTTTCTTCAGGTGTTATAGCGCAACTATTATACCACCGAAGGAACTAAACAGACTCAGCAAATACATCTTGGGAAAAAAGGACAGTCACCTCACGCCCAACCTTCTTCAAAAATACTCCCATGGGAGTGCATGTCAACAGTAAAAAATACTACAAAGGCAGCCCTTGCAATTTTCAAGCACTTGAAATAATATTCAAAGACAGATTTCCCTCATAGTGTTGAAGTTGCATTGCATGGTAACAACTAGCATGGCCACCACTCAGTTTTTGTGGTGTATTATACTTAGCGTATTGAGTTGTCATTTATGCCTGACCTGCTTTTCATTCTGGCCGAAGAAGAGGACCAGAGGCACAGTGATGGGAGGAGGGAGGGTAGGGGGAGAGTGCAGGGGAGGCAAAGTAAATACATGGGGGATAACAGAGACCGTAGCCTTCTAAATAACTACTCTTCCAATGCCCCAAATTCATAATAATATAGTCTGACTGCAGATAAATAAAACACACCCAATTTTCTTGTTAGCATAGAAATGTGGGCCAGGCAGCTGCCTTGCTTTTTTTAGACCTTTTACAAGATTTATCAAGAGAGATTATTGTTGTGTTTTCTTTCCAACTCCATGCATGACCTCTACCTTTCAATTTACACAGGGGGTTAAATTAGTCATCCTGATGAGGGCCATCATTAGTGCAGTGGGGTGCTGTGTTTTGCTGCTAGCAGCTGGTTTTATCAAGCTTTGGATAGGGAGGAAACCTGTTCTGCAGAAACTAGGTATAGTAGAGTGGACGGGTTTGGAAAGAGCCCAGTCAGAGGAAAATCCTGGGCATTGTTCTTAGATCAAAGAAAGAGAAAATGGCAACGTAATACAAGCTCAAATTACATGGATGTTTTGTCTTTTTATGTGACAGTCTCAATTCTGGCCTTGAGTTTTGATGTTGGGTTGCATTTTTTTAAGCAGTCCTGTTGTGGCTGGGTGACAGAGAGAAGAAGATATTGAAATAGAAGTGGGGAGGGGAAAAGAGGAGGGACACAGAACTGCATCCCTCCTCTTTTCCAACTCGAAAATCCACAAGGATGCAGGAAAGCTTATTAATGGCAATCGCAAACACACACATCGGTATTGATCTGACATCATAGATCCTTGATGATGCTGCTACATATGATGTGCATAGCCATTCTCAGTTCTCGTCACTATTATCTGTCATGCTGATGTCACTTTAAATCAATAACCATCTCAGAGTCATTGACCTCCCCCACAACACACATGTACTCACCACCACCCACGCCAACTACTTCATGGAGTCAGTGAGCAAAAAAAGGTGCTGTCACAGCAGGCTATGTGTATGTCTGTGTGAGTGCAGTTTTGTATGTCCGCACAGCAGTTCTCTTTCCCCGTCAGCTGAGGTTACTTCAATAGCAGCCATTGTTTCTCTCCTCCCCCTCAAAACCCTGCCCTCTCATTTCTTCCTTGTCTTGATTAAAAGTAGAAGGAGGGGGGAGGTCATGCATACGGTTAGGTGCTTTCACCTGTACCATTATGGGAGGAGGGCAGTTCACTTCAACACAGGATCCCTTCTATCTGCACCACTGCGACTCTCCCACCCACCATATTCCTTCATCCTCTGCCACTGCTGGCTATCTCACTGAAGACTCTTTTATTCCTAGGACACCAGCTGCCCGTAAGGTGATAGGTGAAACACACACACATGTACATACACACACTAGTATGCGAGGATTAATGACACAAGGGGCAATAGCACATTGGTACAGAGCTCCCTATAGAGCAGACACGAGTGTCGAATAGTAATGCCCGTTTGACCCTTCTGTATACTCAGTTGGCAAATCTACATATTCTTTTTATATATTGGTGCAGATATTTTCTACACTTTGCCTGTTTACCTTAACAAAGAGCTTCATTGTTGGTGATCTCCTATGTAACCTGACCACTTCTTATTCAGTAAAGGAGAACAGCTTGCAGGTTGCAGAGGGCAAAAACAAGGCCAAAGTCAGCTATGCATGAATTTCTTTTGTACTCCTACAGTGTTTTTCCTGTATTATTTTTTTCACTTATTTGTGGAGAAATACTAGAGGGAACAAACAAACTAGACTGTTAATTGTGTTTTTCGACACTCCTGTGTTCCCTTAACAAAGTGCCACAAGCAGAGTGCTGGAAAGCTGTGACAGTGGGGACCAAAACAACCTGACGCCATTATCAAATTTCCCATTAGCTGCCCAAAAATGGTTGCCCAGTCAACAACTGAGTAATGATATCTAATAGGGCTGGAGTTGAAAATGAGACCTTAAGAGCATATTGTGGATCTCCCCCTTTTTTTTTTCTTTTACTGGGAATAGTGTCAGAGAGAAGGCAAGAATAAGGAAAGAAGAGCAGAGAGACTGCTTGCTAAGTGCACTCCAAGAAGTGCCTTGGAGGAAAGGACTATTTTACATGCGGATTAGTGTGCATATCGCCATCATCAGACAGTGATACGGGGCCTTGATAGACCGTCTGTCTTTGATGCCTTCTGAGGCACGGGAGCCTTATCCTTTTTGCCTATTTTCCTCAAACACACATACACTGATTCAGCTCTTTAGAACTGCTGAGATTGTGCAGATTGGATTGTAAGATGTATGTGCTTGCCTGTGTCACTTTTTGTAAAAGAGATCATGTGACTTTCAAAGTAAATGCAAATATCTGAACTGGAACGTGTCAATATGCAAACGTGCTTTAAATGACATACACCCGTTTGTGAGCCCCGGTCTCGTACCTTAGAACACCACACTTAAGTTTAAGATACCTGATCTCTGACTGTTGCACACAAAGTCCCGCAGATGTGTGTGTTTACTGTTTTTGACATGGTCCTCCATCTGCTACTGAATAGCTGCATTGTGCATGACAGCTACTTCATTTTGCATTTCTACGTCAGACAAAATGAACATTGTCGGCTGAAAAATCGGTGCCGCCTTTCTACTTTTCCCCCTCTCAAATGCTATTAAAATTTTTGTTATGTTTTCCACTTTGGCCCCCCAGTGGAAATAACACATGGGGATTGTCTGGGCACGAGCCAAACACACATAAATTTCAATATTAATTTGGTCGGCACCTCGGCAGCCTCCCCAGCCTCCTAATCTCCCACTGCATATCTTCATTATCTGAAAGTGTGCTTTCATCTTAATTCCATTTTCATCCATCAAACGTCGGGGAGGTTTGACCTTGCGTGATCTCGACAAAGATAGCGAGTTAGAAAGAGAGCCGATGAGAGTGACAGAGACAGAGATAGGGGAGAGAGGGAAGTTGAGAGATAAAGGGGCCGAATTGAGATGATAAACGAGGATGGAGGGATGGGGAACATGCTAGGAAGAAATGTGGGAGGAGAAATATTTTCCATGTTGTGTTAAAAAGTATTTTAAATGTGTAAGCATGTGTATGTGTGAAGCTATTCCGTTTCTGATAATCCCTATGTAGCACCAGCAAAGTGTAATGTAGCAACTCGTCATATCTTTTTCAATTCCTCTCTTATCCCACCTCTCGTTATTCATTCCTCTTCTCACTCGCCTTGGGCTCTTTCCATCCTCCTTCATCCTCTCCCTTCTCACCGTCAGTTTATTTATCCTGACATTAGGGTTTAATTACTCATTTGTAGTAATTGTTTTCATAATTGTTTGGATCATAATCGTCCCATGCTTCTGTTGTCAGGAACAGGTGGTGGATGGGACCTGTAAGGGAAGCCTCTGTGTGTGTTTGTGTATATGTGTGTGTGATGTGATCAGGTCATACAGTTGGCATTAATTTGATTGAGGCAAAGACACGCCACCTAGTGGTAATATTCCCGTGAAGTGTGGGTTTTTCTTACAGATGAGACAAGGGCACAGACAGGCGCTACAGTCACACAAGGAGACACATGCTGCTTATCCCACATGAATGATACATGCCCCCATGATCGTACCCAAATAGAACGCCTCGTTAGTGGATAAGCTGGATATGCTCTCTAACCTCCTCCAATCTATCTCTTTTCTCTCTCTTTTGCCTGTTTGGATGGCAGCCTTGATCCCCTAAATGCAGGTTATCTGTCATCAGTGACTCAGGATGGTAAATAAAGAATCATTTATCAGCCTTATTAAAGCCTATACAGTGTCTCTTTCTCTCTTCCTTATCTCTCTCATTTTCTGTCTTTGTCCCTCTTTCCACAGTCTGTCTCTCCCTTTTGATCATATCGCTTCTTTTTTTCTCTCTGCAGTGACATTCTTTTCTTTAGATATGGCATTTGAAGCTTTTACATCTTCCATCTGTGCATGTTTGGGACAGGTAGCAAAGCAAGTGAGCTGCTGCATCTCATATCCTCAATGGAGAATGCTTGACTCTGGCATTTGGCCGCTTTGCGCCAACTCCAGGCTTCGCTGATGCCATGTCATGCTTTCTGCTGACACCCCGACCTGTGTCACAACAAGCTAATGTTAGCGCCAGCCCCAGGCTTGTCACAAACTGACAGGAGTAGGCCGTTGGTCAGACATACTGCTGGCAGCGCTGTGATGGATCCCCACATGCAACACCTAGATACCCACCCACCCCCAATGCCAGAACTGAGAACCTTAGCTGAGGGTGACATGAGAAATGACATGAAGATGCCAAAGACATGACACATACACATAAGTGTTGACATTCACATATAAAAAGAGGGACACTGGCACACCTGAATGTGCAGGGAGCGATTTTACTTGATACATGCACGCATGTGTTCACGTGCATGCGCGCAGTGAATGGCATGCCATTCAGCTGTCAGCATACAAACCAAGCACTGAAGTCGAAAAGAGAAAAATACAGGAAATGCGATCTCAGGATTTGCAGGCAGACTCTATGTAAGCAACACCAGGGTCAGGGTTTGGTTGACACTCATTCCCTGTGTCTGCCAGCATTCGTGTCAGCAGCAGTGGCTCTAGCATGGTGACATAAGAGAAGGTCCTGTCCATTCCTAATGAGAGGATGTAACATAATTCACAGTCGACAGTAGTGGATGTTTGTGTTGAAATCTGCGAAAAAATTTACCACACCATACGGGGAAATACACTGAAAATAACAAGCTTCCCTTTGTGAATTATGAAGCTTTCATTTATCCCTTTTAATATCCTTTTTAGCCTCATGTAGTCTGCTACATGACACTTGGTTTGCCTTCGTAATGTTTTCCAAAATCCAACAGAATAAGGCTGCAGAATCCTACAAAAGATGTTATTTGTCAGCCCAAAGTTAATCCACTGTCACTCAAAAGTAACCCCCCCACCCAACTCATTTTGCCCCACCACCCTGTAAAGAAGAAGAAAAAAAACACAATAAAAGGACTTCTCTTTGGCATTCAGAGCAGGTCAGGGGTTGGACTAAGCTTCTGAAGATGTTCAAACGCATCCCCCCAGAATAGTATCTCTGTTACACCAGTGGCCTAATCCGCCACTTGAAGAGCAATTAAAAGTTTAGCCCAGACTTTAAGAAAGTAACCATGTGTGATCTTTTTTCTGTCTTTTTTTTGCTTCCTCCGGGCCTGTCTCTCTGGCTTTGTGCATGGGGTGCATGCTAATAGCAAAGCGCTAGCTGTGGCACACTTCCAAAGCCATTCCAAGCACTCTAAGGAAAGAAAACAACAAAGTGGATAAAGAAAGGAAATACATCTTTGGATGGACGGATCACCAGTTTTTTATATGCTGTTTTAAATGTCAGTTCTTTAACCTTTCTTTATTCCCTACACTCCTTTTTACACTCTTTCCAATTTTTGCATCTTTTTTGCCCTAACTTCAATTTCCACTTCCTTTTTTTCAATCCAAAGTGGTTCCCAAGGCACAAGCTTTGAGAATTGAGCCCCACAGAGTTTCCTGTGCCTAGCAACAATTTTATATGGCATAACCCCAATCACACAATAGTCAGAGAGTTCCTGTTTTGGGTTTCCTGCTGTCTTTTTGAATTTGTTGAATGGTGTTGTCTTGCGAGACTACATATATTTATAACTCTTCCTTATGCCAAACGAGTGCAATAAAGGGTCAGTAAGACTCAAGAGAATGGCAGTAGACAAGCACTGAAGGACAGTCAATTGATCGGTGTTCTGTCAGACCATAAAACGACCACATGGTAAAATGGAGGGGTAAAAACTCCTCTCACAATTTCAAAGATCGACAAGAGAGTGCTAATGGCATCATCAACTCTTAACGAGACTATGTGCTGTGTTGCCCATAATGTCTGCCCCTCCTGTAATAAAACTATTTTTAAAGGTGTTTAAAAATGTTATTATCAAGCGTTGCGCCCATGTGTATTGAATGACCCCACAGCTCACTGGCATAGTTATGAATGAGAAATTGGTGTTCAAAACCATTATTGTGTGCACAGTTAAGGTGAGAAACTGGAAGCTGGATGTCCTTGTAAGCTTGGTATTCTAAAAAGAAGTTGAATAAAAACTTTTCTCAAACCCAACAGAAAAGAAAAAAAAAACACTCTTTGCATCTTTGTTGACTCTGCTGCAAAAATAAAACACTCAACTCACAAGAGCCTCTTTTATCTTGCCTTTGTTTTTCTTTTGTTTCTCCTGGAGTCTCGGGTGTTTTTTTGGAAATGGTACCCCGGTTTCTCCTCTTTTTCTTGTCTTTCTTATGGGAAAGAGTGACCTGGGAGGAATGTGTGTGGAGGAGTAAAGTCTGAAGAAAAGGAGGAATGGGAAGAGGAGCGCTGGAGCTTGACAGGGCCAAAGCTATCAGTCAGGCTAGAACATGATACCTGAGACTCCATGGGCGGTTGCCCTTAAAAAGCTGCATCAGACTGCTCTGCCAAAATTCCCACAACTTACTCAGCCCTAAATGAAACTCATTTTCAAATTCCCCTGGTCAATGAGAAGGGGACCCAACACATTTGGGAGACCCTCAGTATTCAGCCTAACCATTTGTTCTTAACTGCTGACGCTGCAAAGCATCAGCATTCTCTTCTGTAACGTAGTACCAAAGTACAACTGAGCTGCACCCAAATAGAACCTGAGTCCACCTTGATCAGATTCCAATTGATTTCCAGTCAGTTCACCTTGAGGACATTTGTCTCATTTAACACTTCAACATTGGTGTAGCTCATGATCTTTGTAATTCACAGCACTCAGATCACACCACTCACATCTGAGCTTTGCAAAGCAAGCAAATGCAATTGGGTTAAGCCAATTTAGGATCTCTGCAAGTATGTTGTTTGGTGTACTATAGCTATTTGGTGCTTTCTTTGTGTCTCAGGTGGCATATCACAGGTCACTGTCTGGTTGTTATTAAATATGAAACATGGGTTCTTAATTACCGTTTGGCATTTTTGGCAGTTATGAGTGTTCTCATGTGTTAAACCCTTTTCTTACTCTCTCCAAGCCTCTTTGTCACTTTTTAACTGGGGTCTTTATCTTTCTTTCCATCTCGCTTACTCAAACTTCCTTCTCTGGATCCTTGCATTTCTCTTGGTTGACTGCTATAAGACACTGGTCCTGCAGTTTGTTTACTCCCCTGGCCCCAAGTCCAACCCAGCCACAATTACTCCCTGTGGTTCACGGTAGCGGGTCACTGCCATCCGCCAAAGGTATTTACAGCTGAAAGTACACACACACACACACACGCACACACCTACACGCACAATGTGTTTCAGCGGCACTCACTTCCATCGTTCCCTTTCTTCTCTTCTCTTTTCTTATCCTTTGCTTCGTTCAGAGGCTCGATTATAAAGCCATACACCCAGAAAGAATGGGATATAATGAGAACCTGTATAAAGAACATAAACACAGAACACATGCTTGAGTGCAGGTACTGTATCAAATTGCATTAATGAGTCTTGTTTGGCATGTTAAACAAAGAAATAAGTGGATTTCTAATAATAAAGACACTCTTAAAAAGTACTTGACGCTAAAGCTGTTATATAGCCTAAACTGGTCTTAATTATTTTCAACTGTTGTCATTGATCTGAGGTTTCAATGAAAAGGTACGGCACTCCACATTAAGCAGTGGGTTACCCATTCAAGGTTTGCAGAGAGATAAAAGAAGAAATAAGGCTCAAACAAAGTGGTGCTGACAGCAGCCCGACGTTTTGTTTGGTGGAGGAGGAAATGAAAATCAAATCCAAGAGGTCACACTTTATTGACATGAGTGGCACGGTTGTGTTTTTATTGGCTTCAGGTTCTTTTGAGTGCAGACTCCCCATCTGTTTTCCCTTTAACAACCAGGAAATAGGCCGGGCCAAGCTTTAGCCAACGCTCCCAGTAAACCTGTGGCTTGTTTGCATTGTTCAATTTTTTTGGGGGGGATGACGGATTTGCTCAATCACCCGTTGCTGTCACAGCTGGATTTCGATCACAGGCACACCCCAAAGAGCCCCTAAAAGGACCCTAAAAGGCCTCCCAGCATCTGGCAAAAATAAAGTAAACCAGTGCTAACTTGTAATGAAAGCCATATATTAAAAGGTTGGCTACTCTCTGGCAGGGCATGACATTGGGTTTTGCAATGCTTTTTTTACGTGTGTGCATATAAAAGCATGACTTTTTATTTTCAGATCTAAGGCTACAAAACCATTTATCAAATAATGAACAGTCAATAAACTAAAATCGCTTGAGTCATTTTAGAAAAAATAAAGTGTCCGTCCTTTTAAAATTAAATTTTCACTTTGCGTGTGTGTGTGCTTGTGTGTGTGTGTGTGTGTATATGGCAGTGTTTCTGGCTCAGTCACCACTGAATTGACTGGCAGCTGAGTGGACCAGGAGGGCAGGAGGTCATTGTAGGAGGTAGAGGGACCAGCATCAAAGGGCATGTACTAAGTCAGGCTTAACAAACACTCCAGGTCGGAAAACGGCCAATATCTGGTGAGATGAGGTCAACTCTGTGCCATATGACAGCATGGTTAGACAGTGAGGAGGGCACTTTCACTCACTTTTTATTTCTCTATGGGAAATCACACTCTCCCATGCTCATGCATTACAGTATCTTTGAGTAGGCAAAAACCTATTTGTCAGCCCAGGATTCTCTGTATATGTGTGTGTGCGTGCGCAAAGCAGATAATTGTTAAATTTTCCCTGTGGTTTGGACATGTGTTGAGTCCCAAAATGGTCTTCCTGTGAATGAGGGAGAGAAAAAAAATTGGTTGTGACAACCACAAAGCCATATGTTACTTCACACGGCAGCATGGACAACTCATTTTTCTTTCCTACTAGTGAAGCGCACACCTAGACGTACACACAAAAAATAAGAAAAAAATGACAGAATGACAGAGAAAGAATCACTTTTTTATTTTATTCATTTATTTAAAAGACGCAGAATGAAGGGAGCGAAGGTTGCTGTGCAGACGGTGGTTGCTGCAGATTCTAATCCAAAGCCTCCGGCGCTCTCTGCATGAACTCCATTTCTGGTCTGCAAACAAATTAGGTTTTTTTTTTCTTTCTTTCTTTTCTATCTTGCTTTCCCTCCAGTGAAAATAAGGGGGAATTTCAGGTGAATAAAATGTATTTGTTCATTTTCTTTTTTTTCCTTCCAGTCAGGTTCTTTTCTCTCCCAAACTCAATTTTTCTTCGGTGTGCACTAGCTCAACTGTTTCTTTTCTTTACAACAAGCTTGCCTGCAATTCATTAGGCAACAGTCATTTAATTTGTATCATTAGGAAACCATGTTTCCCAAGGACTATGGCATTCCACTAAATCTGATCCAGACAGTGTTTTTTATTTTTTTTTTAGCCCAACACAAGCTGTAGGTCTCATTAACACGCACCTCTCCCCAAACAAGTGTTTTGAAGAATAAGGGTAAGACCAAACAAACAAAACCAATAAAAAAAAACATGTTTTAATATCTTAACATCTCTTCAAGTGCTATTACACTTATAGAGAGCAGTTCTCCTTCTGGGCTCTGGTTTTAATTATGCAACAAATGTTTGACTATCCAAGTGAAATTTGCATGAATATTTATACCAATTCATTTGTTGAGTGTTGATTGTAATTACATGGAAACATGATTTATTGCCAAGATTGCTGTGTTAGCCAGCCAGCCATAGAAAGACAACCAGGCAGAAATATATAAATATATGTAAATTTACTCACACACACATACACACATGCACAAAATAAGACCATTTTTCCCCCAGTGGCTTGTGGGAAATTTCTTTATTAAAAAGAAGATATTCCACAGTGTGTGCCTGGCAGAGTTTTTAGAGTCTCTTACAGTAGGTTTAAGTGTTTAAATAACGGAGGGGTCCACTTTATTAAAAGAACACTTCACCCCAAAATCATATTTTTTTAATTTTCCCCTCATTTGTACTGCTACATTGTGTTGGTGTGAGTTGCCCTGTTTTGGAGCAATTGTCTTTTTATGAACCATGACCTGGTTACTCCAAAAAAAATCTGCAAATGTAATTGTGAGCAGTTTTAACTCAGTGCTATTTTCAAGCTATTTTCTAACATTACAGCTAAGCTAATGCTGTCCTGCTGTCTCTAGCAAGAGATGAGACTCTTGTCACATAGACGGATGCTTTCTTCTGCAGACTGATGCATTTGACTGGTGTAGTTTGGTGAAAGAGAAAATAGATCCTACATGAATGTCAAGATTTCTTTTTTAATAACTGGGTCATGATTTCTAGAAAAAGACATTGCTGCTGAGTTTTTTAAATGTGTTTTTATTTATTTATTTTGGTGTTTGGACCACCACAAGGCAAGTGATGTCTAGTTCCATTATATTCAAGAGACAGGAGACATTTCTCCACCTGATTTCTTCAAAACTGGGCAACTTGCATCAAAATAAGCTAGACTGATAAATAGCACTAAAGGCTAGAGGTAAAAAAAAAAAAATACATAGATTTGACTTTAGGGTGAACTGTCCCTTTAAGACGACCTGTCAACACTTTTTGAGTAATGGGGCTCTGCCATGTGTAAATATCTGTTGACAGAATAAGAGCTTGACGTGATGTTTTCACATTTGCTTCTAAGATCAAATGACAGTGTTAGATGAGTTATGCGTAATGCACAAATTTAAAGTGCAGTTACATTGGCTGATAATAGATTGTACTTTGTCAGGTGAGGCAAATGGGGGACAAATGGAGGGAGAATATAGGAAGAAAAGAAAATTTTTGAGTAATGAGCCTCTGTCCTGTGTAATATGCTCATGATGGAACAAGGAAACAAGGGGGGCAGAGGGAGGAGTGTGTGTTGGGAGTGTGGGGAGTGGGGGGGGTACAAAAGCAGAAGAGATGGAGAGCATGAGAAACCGATGAGGTCCAGTGAGGTGCAAGAGAGAAAACGTGCAGCAACGGAGGCAAGCTCTGACAGTGTTTGTATGTAATTAATTAATGGCATTAGCCATTTGTTATGCCATTTATTCTGGTAATGACCAAGCTTGGTCTTTCGTTCCTCGCCTCATGCTCATTCTTGCTCTCATTTCTCCTCTCTGCCATTACCTTTGTACAATGTTAAGACAGGGATTAAGAGAGACAGAGAATGGAAAAGGAATCAGACTGATACAGTGAGAAAGAGGCCTTGGCTTTAATGACATGCTCTGTTACTGCTTAACACAAGACACTGTTCAATAATGTGTTAGAGCAAGCTACACATATTGACAGCGTGAGCCCACAGCTCATCAAGAAAAGCCTATTGTGCATGTGCACTTAGTTGCATGCTGTCAACTAGGTCTTCCTATTTGTGTGCACCCGTCTTTCCCTTTGCGCCTTCCCTCGCTGGTGTCAAATCGGACCTCCTGCAGAGCTGAAAGCTTGTTCACCTTGTCCTGGTTTTTAGTGAGAAAGTAAACAAGTGAATGAGGCTGATGCAGTCATCCCCCTTTAGCTGTATTTAACACATAATTTTAGCTAGCTACCATGTCTCCTTGGTCCTTTGAGCTCTAAGTGTGCTTATGAAAGATTCCTTTGTACAGCCTCCTCTGTGTCCGCAGTACAAGGTCTTTCTACTGAAAGTTTTCAGGGTGAGAGAAAAGCATATGATCAAAGTTATTTTCATAGATATTGTGATAGAGCAGGTCATATTTTCATTTTTGGGTCAGAAAAAGGACATTAAAGCTAGTTGTTAAGTTAGCTCTTAATACCATTAGCTATGCCCTACACTGCAGACTTCTACATATCCTAGCTTCCTTATCTTTGCCCCCTTTTTTCCTAACCTATGTCCCTACCATCCCAACCTGAATCCCTTCTTTTTCCAAAGGACCTCACAGGACCCTAGCTGACATCTAAAAAAAGAAAACAAGTAAAACAGTCCCTTTAATAGTGACCCCCGGCCGTTTGGTTTCTCTTGTAGCCGTTTCGCCGAGTGACCTTCTCGGTGGTGAGCCAGCCCCAGGATCCTCACCAGCAGGGATCGCTGCAGAGCTGCTACGACAGCGGCCTGGATGAGTCCGAGACACCGAGCAGCAAGAGTTCGTCGGGCCCCCGGCTGGGCGCCCTTCCCCTTCCTGAGGACAGCTACGAGAGGACAACGCCGGATGGCAGTGTCGGTGAGGCAGAGCACATGGAAAATGGTAGGGGCAAACACTGAAAGGAGATTTAGAAATCGCTAAGATACAGGAATCACACACGCACATACTGGCTAGAGAATTCAAGAAGAACGTCCGATTGCAGTACCACAAACAGAGTGCAGAAACATACTAGTGTCCCTTTTGCAATGCTTCTATTATCAGCACGACATTTCTTTGTACCAGGTATGATGTGGTGTGGCAGTTGTGATGCAAAAGCTCCGCCAACTTTTACTGAAGCTAAAGCCCATTCAGTGTACGTCATGTGAAGATGAGGTTTGGGATTTATTTTAAAACCAAAGTCTCTGTTTCAGAAATGGCAGGCTTATTTGATCAAAGGGGCTACAAGTGGGAATATGTAACAGACGTATTCTTTTAGATCAACACCTTTCACACCATCTTTATTCTTTTAGTTTGTTGCTGTGTGGGACTATTTTACAATTCCCGTTGAATTTCATTTGCTATATTTCAGCTGGAGGGAGGATAGATTTTCAGTAAGATCTCTCTATCTTGCCTTGTATTCTTTGAGATAAAGTAAAGGAGGTGTAACTGTGGGGGGTTAATACTCAACCTGAATTGTTTCGAAGCCATACAGGCAGCTGCTGCCCTGATTTGCGATTTGTGTTTCGCTTGAGGCCCATATGAAGGAGTTCATTTTGCTCCAATTAAAAGATAGAACTGATGATCTGCGGGTTGTAATATATAAAGGCTATAACCTAGAGAGAGTGAATGGAAGAAATAGAAATAAAATCGTATTGTAAAAGCAGTCTCCTGATACAATATTGCATCTTTTCTTGCAGAACCTTTTCACAGCTAGCCTGAGCTAGTTTCCTACCAAAGCCAAAATATGTATGTATGGGTGTGTATGTGTGTGTATGTGTGTGTGTGTGTGAGTGTATCTGGGTGTGCAGTGAGAGATGGGGGTAATGGTCCCATTCATAGTCTAGGAGTCTGAGGCGATGCTTAACAAGGAGTAGCTGTCTTGAGAGTGCTAAGCCTAAGTGCAGAGGCTTCCCCACTGCAGCTTAGGATAAGGATATTCAAATGGCTTAAAGACTCACATCCTCTCTTTTTATATGGAGTTGTTAGGCAGATGATGCCTTACCTTATTTCAGATCAGTGCAGTCAATACAAAGTTCTGCAATATCCACAAGGTGGAGCCTGGATAAAAGATGGTTTTGCCTTGAGGGAATATCTGCATGGGATAATGTGTAGTTATGGGTTTGCACTGACCTTAGACTAGCAAATAGAAAGTCAGGCAAACCAGACAGATGGGCACATCAAACAGGCAGTTACACAGGTGTCCACAGTGAGCTCTCTCAAATTTTAGCCCTAACATACATTAAAAGGGATTTGAAACACTTTGATGTGAGCTGATAAGGCTACCGTGTGGATATTAAAAATCTCAATTTTCAGACAATGGGTGCCCATTAAGTTGCCAAATTACACTTTAAATCAAAATGCTCATTTCAATTTGGTTCCAATTAAAGGAAGTAAAAAGGGATCGTCAACAGCAATTCAGTTAGGCCTAAAGCCTGTTGAACAGATCTAATTTTTAAATAAATGCAACAAAAAAGAGAAACACATTAAAGCAAAAAATGGAACATATGATACCCAATAATCGCTTGCACCACAACGTATAGTTGCCCTGACCTTAAATATATATGTTATGTTTCCCATTAATTCCAGTATTAGCTCAGTGTGGATGTGTTGCTAATTCCACAGCTTCCGAGGGCACTAGTGAAAAGTACGCTGAAGCTTTAGAGGAGATTTGTTGGAGAACAGAGTCAAGGTCAATTCATGAATCAGGCTCCATCTAAGAGAAACAACATGCTCTGCTGTTGCTGCTTGCTATCTTTAGTGAGATCAGCCAAGCTGGTATGTGTGTGCATGTAAAAAAAGAAAGGCAGCAGTACATGTGTGATTGGAAGAAAGGGAGTGCCTGTGAATGCTGGCTTGATGTTGTTTTTGCATCAACCTCTAAATCTCACATTTTTGTACCACAGTTATACAAATTGGAGTTCTTACAATTTGTACTCTGAGGCTATGATCTGATATAATCTGGTAGGCAGCAGGGTGGCCTTGTGGTCTGAGAGACGGTAATTGGTCTAGGTTCTGTGATTCAGTCCCAGAAAAAAAAGCATCTCCGTGTTTCCAGTTAAAGTGTCCTTGAGGATGACGCTGAGCCCCTGCTTGCTCACTTATGCTAGGTCACTCTGAATAAGGGCATCGGCTAAATACCTAAGTGTAAAGTAAATGCAATCATCTAAGGTAAGGGCAAATATTGGCAAACTGCTTCAGCTTCTTCGAGCTAACTATAGTCATTAGCACCCCTCCTTGTATTGTAGTGGGAACTCGCATAGAAACCATCAGCACTACATTTGCTCAGTGTTAAGCCCTTTCAGAAAATTAGGGAGTTTATGAGAAAGAAGGGAAAACAAAAGTTAACAGATGGCTTGCTGTGGTGCTCAGTGCTGACAAGGGCATCATTAGCGACATGTAACTGCAGACATTTATGTGTGTAATGCAACAGCGATTTGCAGTGTGAGGTCTGTTTTATATCTTGCTTGGCCTGTGAAATTCCAAAATCTCAACCTTGCCACTACACGAATTAGTATCTGTTTGACAACTTTAAAACTGAGGATTTGAGGTTTTTCCCCATATTATTGATCCATCAAGTTTGATTGCCATCGCTTTGTGTTAGGGTGAGATGCAGACAAAGGCGAATGTCCCTTTTCGATGTGTGTGCATTTTCCAGCTCTCGGTTGCTTGTTGTCAATCGATGCTCACAAAGTGTGCACGCACAATCGGCCTCCACTGCAGCTGCTCACACTCATGAATGCACGCACGCAAGCACCACTCCCCCTCCCCACAGGGACAGACACACACATAAAGACAACACACATACTGTGTTTTCACTCTGCCTCCTGCTCGTCATCGTTCCTTTCTTTCCACCCTGCACAGATGTGCTGTGGGACCGTGTTTTCTTTTCCTCATCTCTTTCATCAAGGTCAGGTTTCAAACTTTATTATTTTCTGCTGGGTAACTTCTTTCCATGGGGAGTGTGAAAAACAAAAAAAGGAGAAAAAACAAACTCTCCAACCTCTCCATCTAATACAGATTCTTCCAGAACTGACTCAAAACAAGGAATTTTGGGGTCATCGTGGGAATATGAACACATTCCTGACCTTACACACACTGCTCAAACAAATCATAGGATGATTCAGCAGAGCAAAAGACAATCAAAAACTACATGCCATGAGCCAATGGGAATTTTGGTGAACCTTTACTAACATTGCTGAATTTGTTCAGTTAAACAAAATGAAAATTTTATAATTTTGAGTTACCAGCTCAGAACACAAACTAAATCAATTTCACCATTATTCTCGGCTTCATATCGCTCAGCAATGCCACTCACCGCATTTCATGAAGTCTTGATCTTTTTGATGCACAGCTGGCCCCCCTCACTTATTCATAAGCTTACCCTGGCGCTCATCAGATATTCATAAACGTTTGGAGTCAAACACCCGATTAGGCCGTTATGGATGTCGAAAAGCCCTTCCAGATGAACGGTGTTATCGCTGGGTCAAAGACTCGTGATCTATTATTGATCTCTGCATTGCCAGGGGGGCAGAGGATTTTTCAATTTTTACCGTGTTAGTTCAAGTACAACTCAAAATAACATGCTTCCACATTGCTCTTTCATGATGATTTACCTGTCTGAGATGTGCTAAGTGGGTTTTTTTTTTGTTTTTTGCCTTTGTAAAGGCTCTGCATGAAAGTCTGAACAGCTCCCGGCACTGAAGATGTAATAACATTTTTCAGTACATCAGTGCAGCTACAGTATGTGGTGAGATGTGCTTGTTGCTGTAGGTTATGCTGCCAAGGATCTATTGAATTTGATCTATAATGTGAATCACATTAGATTTTTTTTCTTTAAAAATGCTAATGTATAACAGTAACTTTTACTTTAGTTTCACCTTTTACATTCAAACCTCAGTGTTATGTACACTGAGCTGCCAGTGGCAATGCTAGGGTAAACAAGGCCAACATATACTATGTGGAGATGTGCAAATAAGAATGATGCATATCCACTTTGAATTTTAGGCAGAAAACTTTCTTGAAAAGTACTTTTTTCCACCTCTTGTATTGCTCATGTGATATGTGCTTTGTAATAACCTCCAGTAGACAGCGGGATATACATTAGTTTACTCAACTTTTTATTTAACAGTACATCATCGAGGACATCTTGCAGAGGCTGATGCCTGATCTTGTTTATGCTGGCTGCTAAGAGAGATGAGCAGTGCAAATTTATTATAGCCTCTAAGAGAGTAATAGCATGTCCTACTGGCTGCTAACGTTAGGATGCCTCCTACGTTTCTTTTCTGCTTTGGCTGGCAGACAATCACCCACCAGCATACACGCACATACACACACACACCACGCATAGACCAAACGCTATCTTTCTCCTGTCTGTCCTGCTGAGAAATCTTGGGGTACCACCGTTGGATTACAAACATCATCATTTAGTGTTGGCTAGCTGGTTCAATAGAGTAGGGCAGACAAGTGGCACATCACAGCAGTTATCAATCAGGTAGTCTGTGAGAACAAACACTGTCTGAGCCTTTTCTAACCGGCTCACCAAGTACAAAGCAAACACTGGACAGACTAAAATGCCCACTTTTAGACAAAAAACATAGACATTAAGCAAGTGCACACAAACTCAGTCACATGAAAATAAATTAGCTCTTTGCCATCTTTCACACATCCACTCTTCATTCAGTGCAATGAGGCACTGAATCATTTTCCAGCTCTGTGAAGCACCTCACTAGATCACTTCATTGTTGTTGTTTCTCTGTTTCCAAAGCTTTACCCGTTGGAATGCTGCTTTGCCTGGTTAATAATGCGCATGTGTGTGTTTGTGTGTAAGACTGTTCATTAGGCAAGCCCAATTGTAGGGCCAGATGGCAAAGCGAGTTTGTTTAATTAAAACCATTCATATTTCAAGAGCGGCGCGGCAGCAGCGCTGGTCTTAGGTCTGATTTCCCTCAACTTGGTGGAGGGATATGTGTGTGTGCGTGTGTGTGTGCATCCGTTTCTGTATGAGCTGTGTGCTCATCACCTCCCGGTGGTGAAAAAAAATCACCCGCAACCGCGCTATCAATCAGCATGTTACACAAGATTCCCCCCCTTGCATTCCCCAAGGTCACAGCATAAAAACACTACAACATTAATCTAAAAATTAAAGTCAGTAAAGAAATGAAAGATATGGTAATCTGTTATGTCTAAAAAGTCTATAAATTATTCGGATGCTTGTACATTTTTGCAGCAGGGTTTGTATTCTGTGTGCGCCTGCAGACTTGCTGTGTGTCTCTCGTTCATTTCCATCTGTCCCTTACCCCTCGCCCCTTATTTTCTTTTTGTGATATCCTCAGGCAAGGGGACAGCATGGGAGATAGAAAGAACAAGAGAACCTGGTGAGATGATGTGAGAAAAAGCACTAAGGGGAGCATAAAAAGAGGGAAGAGTGGTAAGATAGAGTACATGAGTAACATGCTGCACAGGAGCCCAGAAATGGATCGAAGGATGGAAGGTTGGAAATAGACCAGGAGATAGAGAAAAAAAAATTAACAGACAACAGGAGAGAGATCGAGAATGAGAAACAGGAGGAAAATGCGAAGGATGGAGGTTACATGCATGGTGAAGCTGCCAGCAGGGAGTGGCAGTTGACAGAGAGATGATTGATCACTGCTTGGGCAGCGCAGGCAGGTATTCAAATCAAACCTCAGTGCCACATCCACGATCCCATCTTCCTCTCCGTCTCCTCACACAGGCACATTTGGACTTTAAAGTCCCTTCAGTGCAGCTTTCACTTCTGTAACATAGCACACTGACAGAATTATGCTTGAGGAATACCTGCTCTTAAAATGTAGAGACATAGAGAAACCTGAAGAATCAGTGGGGGTAATGATAAAAGATCAGTTCCATCAAATTGCAAAACAAAACATCTCTCATTTACTTCTGTTGGCATCCAGTCACATAGAGGGTTTGGGGGTTATTTGATGTACATTTGGAGATATACACCTCAAAATTGTTTCAAATCAACTAAGAACAATCGGTTCTACTCACAACATAGAAAGTACAGTAAATACAAAAGCATAAGGTTTTCATTTTCTATCATGGAACTAGTTGCTTTATTTAAAAAGGCTTAATACGGGAGTTTTTTAGTTGGAAGGGGAATTTTTAGGTGTTTTTGCATTACAAAAAATAGCTCCCTACGGTCACTCTGTTACCGTCAAAGGTATATTCCGAAAAGCCCCAGTTTCTTAATGAATGCTAACCTGACTCCACTAGACATGATGTGAGGCTAGATGGCATGGTCATTTTTTTCTTTTTTTTTTCTTCTCTTTTTTTAATACAGAATAGATTTTTAAGAACCCTATACAGCAGCAAAGTTAATTACACAACCACAATGACCATTTGGGTTAAAGGAGAAAAACTGAAACCACTTCATATTGACGCTGTATATATGGTATACATACTGTACATTTTTTTGGTTTTTGCTTTTATACCAATCTCAGCAATAGCAGATGACGATGATAGCAGACACAAAATGGTGTCACCAGGAACATATATGATCCCATGATCTATTTAGTTTTCTTTATGTGCAGATTGGAAAAATAGTCACAGAGTTAAAAATGTAAAAAAAAAAAAATAAATAAAAATATACCGATAATCCCACCTAGTGGTAAATCCATGTTGTTAAAATAGCAGAAAATCTAATAGGTTTCAGATCTCTTAGAGAGCTATAGCTGCACCAAAAGTTAAAATCCTACATCAAATAGTTTTTGCAATATTGCGGTGACACAAAGGATTTGCAGCGCTGACGCTGATGATTCCAACACATCCCTGCTTTTCGGGGTAAAAAATTAAATCACCTGTCCGCAGTGTCTTTCGGTAAAAACAAAGCTGTCAGGGTTTCAAGGTCATTTTGGTACATCAATCCTTTAAAACGAAAGTACGAGATTAGAGATATATATATTTTTAAGATTCACAACAGAAAAGAAATGTTCATATGATTCTAATATTACTACCTGTAATGTAACCTAGAAATGAAGCTGCCAAAAAATAAAAAAACATGTGCTGTGTAGACGCACACACATATCGTGGCTGTCTAAGTGTGGATAATGGAATTGCTGCTGTGGTGTTTTGTGAAGCCAGAGGCGGACTGACACCCACTCCTGACAGAGATTACAAAAGCCATTCAGCTGGCTTACAAACATGGATACATAGAAAAGCATTACACAACCACAATGGCCATTTGGGTTAAAAGAGAAAAACTGAAACCACTTCATATTGACGCTGTATATATGGTATACATACAGAAAGAAAGACACCAAATGTGTTTTAAAAGTGTCATTGTCAAGTAATTGCAATACAAGCCCCACTCAAGAAGGCAGCCATATTGTTCGAAAGGAATATGTGTGTCGACTTACGTCTCAAAGATGGCAGTCGGTTGCTTTTCGGCATTGCCTCCTGTAATCTGGATGCACTTTTTGATCAAGTGCAAGCCGGCGCTTGTAGGAGAGAGATTTAAAGAGCAGAATGGTTTTTCACGGCACTGCAGAGACATGACTGTAATTTCAATGAGGGCCTACAGTCATACGCGCCGCCATGTGCATTTTGTGCCTTTTTAGGTGCAACGAAGCGGTGACTAGCAATTTGGCTTGTCTCCAAATGGCACGGGCATTTTTTATGTAAAAAATAAAATTGCTTCCTTCGACAGCTGTTAATTTGGAATGCACCTAAGCTTTTTTCCCCTCTGTTCACGTCTCTCACGATATCATCACTCCGTAGCTGGGGTATGCATGTCAGGTGTAGAGTTTCAGGGCAACTGGTGGGGCAGTCTTCAGTAAAGACAAACACCTTTAAGACATTAAGCCCACACTTCCTGCCCTCCCCTCCCTCCTTCCACCTCAGAGCACTCTGTCTTCTGCTTGGTTTCCCCTCCTCTCCTCCTGCCCAGATCTCCTCTCTACTCCTCATGCTCATCTTTCTCTTTTTAACTTTCCTCTCTTGTGTCACAATATCCAGTTAAGATTCCTTGCATGATTGCGATAAAGTGAATAAACTGTGCAGAGTGAGGGATCACATTTGCTGGAGCATGCTGGAACATCAGGTGTGCAGCATTGGGACGCAGTGGGAGTCATGTCTTTCCCTGTGTGAGGTCTATAGCACGGGAGGGGTTACCTGCAAGGCGTGCCAATAATCTTAACTCGCAAGTGTTCATTTATTTATTTTTGCATTTTCAGATTCCTGAGGATCCAAATAAGAACTGCAGGGGTCAAGAGTATATACGTATGCATATGTTGCAGCATGCCAGCTTCACACCAGAAGCATATCTGCAAGGAATACCGAGAAAGACAAAGCAATAAGGACCATTTTTTTATTTTCTCACTTCAGAGAATTTGTCAAAAAAAACCAAACATACAGAATGCAGAAAAAACACATTCAGGTGTTCACACATTCTGTCGGCCGACACCAAGCCGGGTCTTCTCATGCATTCATTCATGTGTTTGCCAAACATACTATATTTTATGTGCAAACACTGTCTCTCACTACCCCCTCGTCATATCGCACAGTTAAAGTGCAGACACAAATCCAATTTTTTCTCTTGTAGAACATTTTCTTCCACACATCTGAAAACTTTCAACTTCATTTGCACAAAAGGAATTCTGCACTGATTATAAACAGCACATTTATATAATTGTAAATCTTTTCTTGGAAAGCAGCAAAATAAAAAAGGAACAGGGAACTATCCAAACCAATCCCGAATGAAGATGTTACCTGCTTGGGGCCAACATACATATATGAAACTAAATTTTAGAGAATGTTTTTCAAAATTGCCGAAATATATCCCATGACTACATATATGAGTGCGTAAGGGAGAGTTTCAGTTTGAGTTTCAGTATATGCAGTGACACTATTTCTGACCTTTAAGGTCAAAAATGCAAATTGTGTACCTTTTTTTACACTGGCTGTGCTTCTGTATGAGCTGACTCATGCATGTTCTTGCTCTTTCTCTGTTTATCTTACACATTATGTATGTGTGGCATCCAGCCTGCCAGCAGCTTAACCTTTGACACTATGTCACATTGTGACCACCCACAATTTATATATATATATATATATATATATATAACTGAATATCTCTTCATCACCTTTTAGTGGATGGGCTATATTGGGCAACAAGTGAACAGTCTGGCCTCAAAGTTGATGTGTTAGAAGCAGGAAAAATGGGCAAGCATAAGGATTTGAGCGTGTTTGACAAGGGTCCAGATTGTGATGGCTAGACAATTGGGTCAGAGCATCTCCAAAAGTGCAGCTCTTGTGGACTGTTCCCAGTGGACAGTGGTAGTGGACAGCATCTCATCAAAAGTGGTCCAAGGAAGAAACAGTGGTGAATTGTCAACAGGGTCATGGGCAGCCAAGGCTCACTGATGTACGCGGGGCAGCAAAAGGGGGACCAACATCATATTAAGCAGGTGGCCACCTTGCCTGGGTTTACCTACATGTATCTGTTTACAGAACAGCTTGCTGTGCCACATCTCCAGTAGGCATGGCTGCGGAATGGCATTCCTTCTGGGAAGGGATTTTGTCAGGAAACTCTGCCAGCTATGTCGGCTGCTACCGCTAATTGATAGCAATTAGGTTGCATTATTTAGGAATTTGACATCGTGTTTGTCTTTAATCGGGCTGGTTTGATGAGTCAGAGGCAGAGCTTAATGCTGTAAAACTGTCAAAACATAGGCAAACAAATGCCTGCTTGCTGTAGGCATTATGTTAAAAAAACACTAATAATAATCAGTTTATGTTTCTTTGTGATAGGATGGCCTCGCTAAATAGTGTGGAGTATGGTATGGCATTACGATCGAATGTGAAACGTGACAGCATTAAGCCTATGTATTTTTGTCAGTTTTGCCTGAAAATCATTGATAAGCAAAATAACTGTTTATTTATTTGTTTGTTTGCTTTTTCAAGCATCATTTCACTCCATGACAACTGAGCAAGTATCATGCGTGGGCAAAGATCATCAGATGCAACTAAACGTCAAGAAAAATCTTTTAGGCTTAGACCTGCTCATTTCCAGCTCCATATAACAATCCTCACTTTATCCTGTGTCTTAACAGCAGGTGGGTGGGGCTTCTGTGCTCACTGACATACAACATAATACATTTAAGGCAATCTCGAGACTGAGCTTTGACTCATGGGGCTTTTTTGTAGATATGCTGATCTGATTATGTGAAACTCTGATCATGTAATATTAGTATCCACCAAGCATAACAGGCCTCTTTTATGATGTCTTGATTTCTGCTTAATTTAAAACTGTTAAACATTTTCTAGAAGTTTTATAATAAGAAGCTACTTTTATCTGTAAACATATATCAATCCAGCCATTTTCTGGCACTTACTGTATCTGGGTCTGGGGGCAGCAGTCTCAGCAGAGCTGTCCAGACGTTCCTCTCCCTGGCCACCTCCTCCAGCTCCTTCTGGGGGGACACTGAGGTGTTCCCAAGCTAGCCAAGAAATATAATCTCTCCAGCATGTCCTGGGTCTGCCCCGGGGCCTCCTCCCTGTTGGACATGCCTATGACACCTCGCCTAGGAGACGTCCAGGAGGCATCCTAGTCAGAGCCTGAACCATCTTAACTGGATCCCTTTAATGTGGAGGAGTAATGGCAATATATAACCGTATTGTGAGTGCACAATACTGTTATGTTGTATTGTTACCATACCACTTAGACATTGTTCACAATAGGGGATCACTATTTGAAAAAATTGTTTATCAACAATGATTTTTAGTTATAAACTACTAATTTAGTATTTAAAAAGTTCTGCTTAATGCTTCTTCTTCATCTCCCTCCATTTCAGCCTATCCTTTGTGTCCTCCTCTGTCACACAGGCCCTCTTCTTGTCTTCCTTTATTATATCGGTGAACCTTCTCTGTGGTCCTCCTCTTTTCCTCCCGCCTGGCATCTCCATCTTCAACATCCTAAATGTGGGAATTTAAAGTGTTTCATGAAAGCGGTGGAGATCAATTCTAACTGCTGACAAAAATATGTGTGTTCAAGCACTCACGTACAGTATATCTATGTGTATATAACTGCACTCGAATCCAAGCAGAGATGCATCATGCTCTCAGTGGTGCAACAAGACTACCTCGGCCCACCAGAACTTATTTTTACTTCTCTCTTCCCTCTCGCCCCTCCGTTCCCCTGCTCTTCGCCTTATAAAAATAGATGAAAGCCTGTAACAATGGAAGAAGGGGGATTATCCTTCCGTGAGCTCCCTCACTCCCTCTCTCGCCTCCTCTCTTTAAGGACACAATTAATGTGTCTCATATGGTGGAAGAGTGAGGAGGGAGGAAGCAATGAGGGGGAGGTGAGGTGAGGGAGGAGAGGAAGGATTGAAATGAAAAGCTAACACAGGGGTTATAGGCTGGGACTCTGGTCCGCCTGTGGCAGAGACGTGTTAGAGATCTCCATGTGGCATACACTGCCACCTTTGACATCGGTGATGCTGGAGGGTTTCATAACACTACACACACACACACACACATACCTCCAAAGACAGTGACACGGCCACATACAAAAAGCTTTGACACACACACAAAAGTGCTCACAAATACCCTTGTGTACAGCTGTATGCATGTGCACACTCCATTCACCTGGAGGGACAATATCCTCCTGAGTTCCTCTATCTGAAGAATTTCATTATTTTCTCTCTTCTTATTTCCATTCAGCTGAATTGTTTGAGGAACTGTGCTCATGGACACAATAACTCTTGGCCATGTATGTATCAGCAAAAAGAAAAAAAATCCCAAAGTAGATGTATGATTTTTTTTTTTTCTATTTCACGGGAAGGAAGAATGCTCATTATTTTTCTTACCCTGAACAATCCCTCTGCGGTTCTCTCAGAAGTCGCTGAGAATGACTTAATGCATTTTCCAACAGACTTTTTACAAAGGCTCGTCCATTTAGTCCATCAAAGCAGTTTCCCTGGCGAGAAATTCACATAACGGTCAGCATTAGCACCATACATGTTTTATGAAGGCCGAGAGCTCACTCTACTTAAGACAAACGCTCGCTTGCTGAAGCATTCACATAGTTGTGAAAATGGTGTGGTTTGCAGGTTTGTGTGTGTGTGTGTGTGTGTGCTGCTAATATTTGTCTGCTTCTCCTTTGTCAGAGTGAAGATACTTGCTTATGCATTGTTGACCCATTTATGGGCTTTAGTGCTTTCACTATTGTGTTGTCTCTCTTAGTGAGCTATAAGATATAATACAAACATTTTATTCCTCTACATATAGTATTTGCAGTCACACATAAAGGAAAAAAGGCTAAATCTATGTGGTTTTATTTTTCTTTTTTGAATATATCCAGGTGTGCCCTTGCTTGTTTCTGTTATCTCTTCATGAATAATCTCTCTCTCTCATTATCTTTCTTCCTCTACAACATTGTCTCCCATCTTGGATTGCAATGATTTGAAGTTAAAATGAAATGTCAGCTGAAGAAGGCAACACATTGCTTGACTCTGCTGACATCTTAGAATTTATTTTGGGGCACAATGCACTATTTCCCCCACATACTGGGATGAATATGCATTGGCACCCAGTAATTGAAGTGCCGCGTCAACTTGAGCCCATGACTTGACAAATTTCACCTACGTCTGTTTCCATCACTGCATGGCACTCCCTCCTCCGTGTTGTTGATTGCTCCACCTGCTCACGAAAGCAAAGAATCTTGCACCTAAATACTGCACACAGCACGCACATACCAGATCCCACCCTTCCTCCAGGTGTGGATGTTTTTGTTTTTTTTATATATATTTCTTACCTCGAGGTCACAAAACAAGGAAGAAAAATGAATTCTCCTCTCCTTTGTGTGCCAATCACCAGGGCAGCTGTCTTTTCAAACCTATAAATGCTGCAATCACCTCACAAAAGCAGCAGCTTACCAATGCACAGCTCCGATGACTACAGTCCTAAGCGCAACTTCCTGTGAGGGATGAGGAAAAACCAAAGTGGCAGTCGAAAGCTTCCATTTTAAACCACAATAGAAAAGCACCCAAGAGCCAAAACACATCAGCGGACACAATCAGAGCAACGTAACATGACACTGAAGCCAAACAATGAAGTTAAATGTGGTGTGGATTTGATGAGGGGTAGCCAGGTGAGTTTTTTTTTTTTCTTTCCTCTGGGGTTTACAAAAAGATTAACCCTTTGAACAAAAGCAATAGGGGCACACCTGTTTTTGCACGCTTGTGGAAGACTATGTGTTTCTTTGTCTGTTTCCTGCCCTTTTGTTTGCAGACTCGCCCGCAGACTAATGGCTACCTTGAAGGCTAAAACAATAGCATTTATCTTGTCTGTAGTTCAAACTAAGCTTCAGGCAATCACTTTAGCAGAGGTTGTGAGACTAGTCACAGAAGTGCCTTCACTGGTATACAGACCACTGAGATTAAGTGGGGGAAAACTAGTGAACAAAGATCACTAAAGAAATGAATAGTTGTTTAAGGAACAGCTTTAAAGTCATTTAACTTTGTAACAATTCCTCAATATTATATTTTCTGCCCTTTAAACTATTTTATCAATTTCTTTAGCCTTTTACTTTTTCTCATTACCTCAGTGTCAAACAACCCATCAACTTTTATCAGGCGTTAGGGGAGAATAAAAGCAAGGAGCATGATGACAAAAGGCACCCCATCCATGGACCTCACCACCGATGAACTGACAAAACAGAGCATCCTAATCCAGATGATGTGCCTGCAAATCCTCTCAGAATGCCCGCGAACATAACACAAATGCATGTACACACTTAAAAGCACACACATAAATAAATATGTTCAGGACAAGATTAAAACACATATAAAAATCTCTATCTTTTTAAATGTGTATGCCCTGGGATCAGCTTTTGGCAGCCTCTGCAAACATTGTACTGCCTGTAACTCACTGTGAGGTGTTTGAGCAGTTGTTGGAGGGATGCTACTGGGGAGATGTTTACCTCGGGCATATCGAGAGACTGTGTACATAAGCAGGAAGGTGCTGTAGGTGTGTATGTGGTATGAGGAGTTTTAAAAGATTACAAGAAAATAGTCTCTGTTTGTACCATTTTTAATTTAACTCCCAATCTCCAGTGTTTTTTGGTTGTAACAAGCTGCTGTACTTGCTGCTGTACTTGCACAGGGCTGTAGGATGCAGAGTAGCACTCTTTAGCCTGCCTCCCACACGCAATATACAGCTTGGTTTTGAAAATCTTCTGGAAGTGACAGATTGGGTTCACACACTGCTGGGAAACAAGTTACTGTCATTATCCAGTTATAGCTGCAATGACAAACTCATTCTCAAACTATTCTTTGGATAGTTGTCTTGTTTCATTTGTTTGTCCCTTTCTTGGCAGTCTCTAAACTATAGGCATGTTGCTCATTTCTGCCTTTAAAAATTTATTTAGGCATTTTTATGTGTCATGGTCATTGAGCTGACCATTAACTCTTCAACATACCAAAGGAGTCCACAGTCAGATGTGAGGCCATCCATCCACCAGCTAAAGCTTGCCTGAAATTGGGCCAAGCACACCAGCAAATCCAAAGAAAACAGTCAAGGTGTTGCAATGGCCCAGGCAAAGTCCAGATCTAGATCCAATTGAGATGCTGTGGCAGGACCTTAAGAGAGCTGTGTATAAATGAAAGCCCTCAAACTAAAACTGAAGCAATGTTGTAAAGAAGAGTGGGCCAAAATTCCTCTACAATGATGTGAAAGACTGATAAAGTCATACAGAAAACAATTACTTCCAGTTACTGCTGCTACAGATGGATCTGCAAGCACATAATTTTTTACAGGACTGTGCAGATTCCTGTAATAACTTTCTTTTTCACATGATGGTATTTGTTCAAGATTTGAAAAAGGTCACAGTTTTGGTTAAAAAAACATACTTTTACAATATAAAGCAGATATAATGATGCATTTGCTAGCTTACAATCACACTTATCCACAAAGATTTCTACATTCACTTATTCACACATCCACAAGGTCTCCTACAATAATCTGGATAGCTTTCTGTTCATCACTGATTGGAATGGATGATAGCCACCTTCCAAGCTTGCTAGTAGGTAGAGGAGGGCAACTACTGGCGATATGTGCAGGACTGATAACAACTGACAACGACCGTTTAATGTGCTGATAATATCAGAATCAGGTGAGTAAGAACGGAGGAACAAGAAGGGTAGCCAAGCCTCTGTAACCTGCTTCACATCTCTGCTTAAGGCTAGCAGCAAGCCACTGGTGATCAGATTGCACTGTGGCTAATACAGATGCCAGCTTTTGACAAGAAGAATGTGTGTATATTAAAATAGCTCTGCTTCTGCTGCTCTGATGCATTTTTAAATTGTTCATTGTGAGTCTGACATTTTCATAGGAGTGTATTACTACATCGACTAATTACTCTTTTGTAACACTAAGAACCATTGCAGTTAGCTGAGAATCAAAACATTTAGATGGTTAAGCTTTAGGAGAAAGCGTTGTACAAGTTTGATTTTCTCTGACAGTGAGAAGGAAAGAGAGAGAGAGGAAGAGAGATGAATGATGGTTCCATCACCCCACACATTGTGAATCTGAAGTCATGCCAGGGCAGCATAAATCATCTTAATCCCTGAGTGATTGCAGACGAAGCAAGGACACACATACACATGTATGTGTGCACACAAATGCAAACACCTCGCCTTGTTCCAAACTCCTCAAATCACTGTTCAGATCACTCATCTTTATTTGAATATTTAAAAAAAAACATTCTGCCCTCTTTTAATAGATCATGGAGCTTTAATCTTAATCAAAACCAACTGCAGATTATAACCAAGAACAGATGGTTTGGGAGTGAAAATAGTATTTTGGAGACATTTCTTGATTGTTTGCGCTTTTCTCCTGCCCTCGTTGGTGTTATTATTATTATTGCTATCCCTGCTTTTGGTGATTTCATTTTGGTCTTGTACGCATTATCTGGGCTTAAGACTCACTGACCAATTCCAAAAATGCTCCTGTCAGGACCTTTCATTAGCGTCAAAGTCTTAATCCACCTCAATACATACATGCGATAATCCTCCTCTCCTCTTAAAAAGACCATAGCTGTCAACACTCATGTTCTCTGGCTGAACTCAGCGTGAGGACAAAGCAATTTGTTTCTAAAGCGTCAGAGGACGAGAAGGAGGGGTTGAGGGGGACTTTGAGGAGGCAAACACAAGAGCAGGCCGTAGTGTGGTAAAAGTGTATACAGCGTATGAACGGATTTTTGCCGAGACATTGCAAGAATAAAGACAACTAGCTCCTTTTGGTGGTTTTGGGCTTTGATAGCAAGCCTGCAAGCCAAAGAGTTTATCCTCTGGCAAAAGTGATGATGGAAGAGATGAAGGAGCAAGAGGCAGAGAGAGAGAGAGATTGTGGGAGTGCATAGATGCCATTGTAGTCTCTTTGAGATGTTATGCAACCCGGGGAGCCGACTCTTTCCCTTACTTGTGATTAATTGTGTGTCTCAAGCAGGAGACTGTGTCAGTTTAATCTGAAGTGCTGATTGTGTGAATAGGGCAAAAATATAGAGAAACAAAGAATGTGCGGTTTAAGATCTAGAGAGCACTTCCCCTAATGAAATGCAATGTCTGACACACTTTAACTGGTGCGCACATGTACGCACACTCTAAATGAATAAATACTCTCTTGATTTGCTACAGAAAAAAGCACTAAAGAAATAAACTGCATTCTATTGCTAAATTGTGTTTCTTGAAAATTGCATTTCTGAAACCAACCAACACATGTTGAGAGTGGGTGCAACAGAGCAATCTGTATGTGCTGATCTTTTAAAAAAGAAGGTTACTTAGGCTATATCTTGTGCCAAAATAGACCAAGAATACCGTTTCTAACATGAAATCACTTGTTTATGTTGGAGTGAAAATGAGGCCACAGACTACCCTGAAAAAAATAGCAGGAATGCAAGAATAATCTACAACAAGTTACTTCAAATCAGGCAAAAGGCAAATGCTCACAACCCACTCAGTGACACCGGGGTTTTGATTTAGGAGTCTGATGTGTGTGTATTTATGCGTGTGTGGACTGTAAAGGTCCACTGGACAGGGCTCTCTTTACTCACCCTGACAGGCAGAAAGCTGTAAAAAATTGCACCATATTTCCTCTCAAGTCTTTTCGGATACTGAGAAGCAATGTTTTCACAGCTGCCTCACTCTCTTTTCTCTAGTTTCCTACTGTGTGTGTATACTGTATATGTGTGAGTGCCTTTGTGTGTGTGTGTGTGTGTGTGTGTGTGTGTGCATGTGTGTGTGCTTGCATGCTATTTCTTTTCTCTTTTTATCCAGCGTGAGCAGAAATGAAAAACAAAAACTAGGTGCCAACTGTTTGAGGCGCAGAGAGACATGGAAGAGAGGGTCCCTCTTTCTTCCACAAACTTCTCTTCTCCCCCCCTCGTTGCCTCAGATCTGTCCACAACCCAGCCAAATCCCCCACCCCCCTTCTACCCGTTTTCCCACTTCTCCTCAGACATCTTATTGTAATGATCTGTTTATGCAAAAGCCCCAATATGATTCACTGAGTAATCAGCTTGCCACCTCCCCAAGAAATGTTATTTCTAGCGTTTTGGGGCTTATTTAATTGAAGATGTGACTCCTGGAATTTGATGGTCGTTCACAGCGTGCGAAACATGGATGTGGTCCCCTCTGTATCCAATTAGAAGCCAGTCATCTATGATGACAGCACTGTGTCGACAGAGAGGGAGGGGGCGGCAGCCGCTGCTACAGCTAATAATAGACTAATAACTCTGACGATGTCTGTGAGCGGTGTTATGTTGTCATGAGATGTTCTGCAAGTAAGAAAGTTTCATGTTATTATTTCAAAAGTGTTTGGTTGAGATTTCCATATGAGCGTCTTAGCCAGTTCAACCGTCTACTGCTAGGTTCTTGTCTTTTCTACTTGCTGTTGCTTTGTCCCTTGTTAGCACTTTTTCGCCCTTGATTGTAGCACCTGCGAGACAGCTACACTGATCACGTTATTGAAGGTGAAAGAATTTGGACTGTTTTCTCCTGGTGGTGGTGCCTTGGTGCTTGTTTCATTTTAGGAACTAAAAACTGTTGGGACTAATAACTATTTACATTAGATTTCACAAGCAGACAGGCAAAGCTACAGATCCAAGAGAGCCACCAGTAGATAAAAGCAGGACAAGTTTATTCCAGAATACTAACAGTAAAACAATAGCATCTTTCTTAAGACTTTCATGCGTTAGTGTTTTTTCTTACATAATTTTTTTTATCCTGTTTATAAAGGATTTTACTGGTGATGAAATTCCATTCATGCATACATTCATGCTTGCAGAAGATAAATCCAGCAGAAAAACAGGCTTCTGTCAGTTTACGACTTTTTACTTCCTACTTTAAAATTCCATAAACCCCACATCTCTTTCTATCTTTTACCATACGCTTCTTCTTTTCCTTTTGGAAACAGGTAGAATACAGAGAGCTGTGTTCTTAAGATCACCCCACATTCCAGCAGCTAGTACTAGGAGAAAACTTGACATCACATACAGCCTTGACTGTTGAAAGGTTGGCATTTGTGCTTTACATTGCTTGAGCTAACGTCATCTAGCTGAAAAAATAGAAAAGTAATTAATGATGCATCATCTCCAGCCAGTGCAGACAGATCTAAATAGGTGTAAATATTTGCGAACAGGTTAATTGTGTATCCCGGTGAGTGTAAAGATGGTGATTTCTGCCAGCAAGACCATCATAGCTGCTCTCAGAAGCTGCCACACATGAAAATCAAAAGCAGTAGCTTGAGAGACCTTCTCTAATAATAGACGTTAAGGTCTACAAGCAAGGCTGAGTGTGAGAAGAGGTATTTTCATTATGGGTTGGGGAGAGGTGTATATACATGCAAAAAATAGAAAGTAAGAAAGAAAACATTAATTTGTGTCATTGTGTTTCTCTCTTTGTGTCACATCTACCTTCCTCCCTACCTACATATTGTACATAACCTTGGCTTAACTGTCACCCATATGCCATGGCAAGAACAGCAGGACACAAAGCCACAGACTGACTGCTGTGAGGCCAAAGGCTTAGAGAACCTTGTAATATGTTTAAATGTCAGCCCTTCTTAAACAATTGTCCAACCTTGACTGCCATTCAGTCAGACTGTGCCCTCATTCACCTTGTGTAAGGCCAGTGGAATAACACTGAACTTTAAGTACTACAGACATACTAGAAAAGTTACCACTATACAGCATTTGTAGCTATTTCATATCTTTGCACACATCAGTACTTGACAACATAAGCCAGCTTTCTATTTAAAATGCCCTTTATATGTGATGAATTAAAACGTGTAAACGGTTAACACTGATTTGAAAATTAATAATGCATGCTTTAAGGTAAAAATTTTACTTAACTTTCCACACGCTTTACATTTAAATTTATTGTCCAGTTTACTCATAATCAGCAACTTATAATCAGCAACTTATGTACAATTCTTGCTCATCACTAATTTCTGTGAACAGAAGATTGTCTGCTACTTACAGTTCTGGTAGAAGGTAGAGGCCTGAAGGTAATATTCCTAAGAGTAGCTGCAGTGATTTCAGCAGGGAGTGTGTGCACTGCTGACAGGAAGATGATATACCGGCTGTGGCAAGTGCTGTCTGACAGTAAATGTCTTCCCCCTCCTCCATGTTTACAGTCTTAAATGGATTATGGTCCACGGGCAGCTCCGGATCAACCTGCACACATCTGCTTTGAGGTTCACATGTGCCTGTGTGATGGGAAAGAGAGCCCGTAACCAGCACCTTCATGAGCACTAGCGTAGCCTCTGGTTGAACACTAGCATGTCACTAATCATGTTAGGATCGATCATATGAGTGCCCTCGCTTTGACCTTGCTGCACTGCATTCCCTCTGAACGTAGACTGAGGTACAGTGTAGCGTTAGTCAAGATGCACTTCTTACAGAGCACTTAAGGGCACAGGGCTAACAGTGTCAGTGCATTAAAGAAGCACTAATATGTGGAAACTATGTAGAAGCTATCACTCAGCAGACTGCTCATGCTTTTGACTGTGGTTGTAACTGTGGGGTTGGGAGAGCTTACATGTTTTATCCCACGTGTCAGTGTGATGTGTGTGGGCTGCTGCCGCGGATACCCCCTTGTAATGCGCTAATATGCATTAGAATTAAGCTCATGCCTCTGAAATGAAAACACCGGAATTAGCCGTCAAAATGAGAGCCACACTGAAGAGAGCTGGCAAGAATGGGAGGGGGGGCAGAGGGGTATGTGTGTGTGTGTGTGTGTGTGTGTGTGTGGGGGGGGGGGGATAATAATAT